>APKU01000126.1:0-141521 GCA_000472125.2 Hirsutella thompsonii MTCC6686
CCTCCTCGTCCGCCGCCGCCGCCGCCGCCTCGTCCGCCTCCACCGCCTCCACCACCTCGTCCTCCTCCTCCTCCTCCTGCGGCTTTGATGCGAAGAGTGCTCTCGTCAAGAGTGGGCTCGTCAGAAGTTGCCTGGACCTTCCCGGAAGAATCGGGCAGTGGTGTCTGAGGGTTTTGGGACGAAGTTGTTGTGGTGGTGGTTCCGCTTGCGCTCAAAAATGTCGATGTCGAAAGATTCTGCCGTGTCGACGTTGTAGACGGCGAGGCTCGAGGGGTGTTCGATACGCTGATTGTCGGCGTTGGATTAGAGGCCTCTTGAATAGCAAGCCGAACATCGCGCCCTTTCTCATGATCCTGAGATGAAGCCAGCTTCGGTTCTGCCAAGGAGGCATTACGCTGCTGTCGTCGATGCACTTCGGAGTCGAACGACGCCGCAGCGGCCCTGTTCGCGAGAGAGCCCGGTGCCATCACTCCGCATTCCCTTGTGTCGTCTGAGATGCAGTGTCCAACGGATGGAATACCAGCCATGGCTTTTCGAGAAGAAATAAGACTAAATTTCGCGATCCAGCCGCAAAGAAATGAAGAGGCAAAAAGAAGTTAGTCGTACGTGAGGCATACGGATATGCGGTCGCGATCCGAGGCGAGACTCTGTTGCCGGCCTCAGCCGCTATCAAATGACCGAACTAAGCATCGGATCGAGGCTCGCGATGCATAAGACCCGGGGTGCCTGTGGTGATCTATGAGATAGAAACGGAGAAGAAAACGAACGGTAGAGGCCGACTCTGGAAGGATATTGGAGTCAAGGACGGTAGTTCTGTTTGGGAGAATGAGTCGTGGAAGGTTGGAACGCCTGCGGGCCAAGGAGTTGTACAGGGGAAGCCCACGGGCTACGGAAGAGAGAGACTCGAGCATCCTGGAGACGAGCGAAACACCGGTGGGCCATATAGAGAAGAGATCGATGGTGGGAGGGGGCAGGGGTCAGTCACTACCCGGACGCGCGACAGATCTGAGGCACGAGATATCGTTAGAGGTGTGAGGGGCCGAGCGCAACGAACTGAGCCCTCACCAAGAATCCCGCAGCAAGTCGTTCCTCGTACCCTTGTCAGGATGGTTTTGTGTCGTGCAAATCTTTTGTCTTCCTTCTTACTATAGCCCATGATGTTATCGAGATCGTCATCAAACTGGCAGGCGAGCAAATCCTATGTTGTTAATCGAGCCACGAGGCAAAAGACTTCGCCGTTCCTGAAGCCGTTCCTCAAGCCATACCGTCCTGAGCACAGATGGCTTTGATCAAATCGGATTAATAGATTGCCATCCTCGCCACTGCTAGCGTAAATGATACACACCCGAACGCACGGATGTGCTCCCACCACGTGAAGACATTGACCTTCAAAGGCCGGATCGCCGGCGGCAGTCGGCTGCATATGCATGTAACCCGTCCAAGTCCACCAATCAATCAGGGTGTCAATCATTCAGCGCGAACCCGAGGGTTGATTTTCTCCAGTGACGTGGATCAACGAGTCTGTCCGACTGATGCAGTGGTATCTTCGGACTTGGACGGCCGGAGTCGAAGATCCATAATAAAACGCCCAGCGAAACCACCGCAGATTTCCGTTTTGAGTTAAAGCTAGTCCCAGTCTCCAATTGGCGCAAGCCAAATACTGTAGACAAGCATGGAAGGCGACTCCAGGACATTTGGCGCTCGGGATTCTGTTCCGTGGAAGACATTTCTGTCAATCCAGGCTTTGTCTGCCTGCCTCCGAAATATTCGCTGAGTAGGATATCTGCTGGGAGGCCGTTTGAGGCTGTCATGGCTGTGACGAGCAACGTCCCTGGGTCCGCGCCACCAGCCCGCGTCGACCATTGACTCAGAATTGCATCGGGTGCTGTAGAGCGACTGAATTACTTGGTAAGGGGTGTTTCGAAACAATATCATCGTGCCGCCCGTGAAACGCCCGAGGCCTCGAGAAGGGGGCCTGGCGTGACGGAGAGGGCACTGAAGCCTCCAAAACCACAGTGCTAAGTAGCACAAGCAGTACGCTTCATAGGTCTCTCGTAAGTTCAAGACCAGTTCCGAGAGAGTTGCCTGCCCGTGCAACCGGAAGGGCTGGCTCGGCGGGTGAGAATAGAGCCTATTCAAATTGCAGCATGTTGTCCATGATCTAGGCCTGCACGGCCACGGATAGTCACTGCATATCAAGTCTGGATTTCTAGACCGGCCTTTCCCCACGTATGGTGAGGCTTCGAATGGCGGAGCAAAGCGCGGAAAACGCGGCGCTACTGGTGGCCATTCGAAGGCACAGGCGACTACTTCAAGTGGCCCATCCTTGGTGACTCTTGGCAATCTGTCCGGCAAGCAGGAGTCGACAGGCAGGCGTGTCGTCGCACTGTAACGCCATAGAGTGTAGCATCTCCAAGTGACTGACTCTTGTTGGATCTCTCGCTGGTGTCGGAAGCCGGAGGGCACAGCTGGTGTTGCAGCTGGCGAGTCAATCGATGACGACAGGCAGACTGCACCGCCTGCCTGAGTTTTCCCTCATCGGCCTCATATCGTTCCAAAGGGGGGAGAAAAAGGTCGCCTGTCCCTTGAATCCCTGGAAGCCCAATGACTTGGGCACCTCTGGCGTTTGTTTGCCCTACCAGAGAATGTTAGTCGATTCGTGAGGGAGGGGATTATGAGCGAAGTGGATCAGAGAGCCGGGGCAATCGGATGCAGTCCCTGATGGCTTCACATTGGAGGCTGGGATATGCTGCGAAAAGATCCGTGAGTGTCTCTGATAGTCTAATCGTACCTATTTCGGAGTCTGGAATCTGGATAGAGTGTGATGCAGGTCCTTCCTTTCGCGACTCCTGAGACGGCAATTCGAGGAGTGGGGTACGTACTGCCCGGTACCTGCGCATATCGTTCTCCCCAAGTAAGGTACGAAGTACTGTACTTCGTACCCGATGAGGCTGTTTGGTTGAGCGGACGTCTTGAACTTGCTCGGCGCCAACTTTCCCGCATTGCCCTACCGTCATAGCACCCGATACTACTAATCAAGTCGGGTTAATTGCCCGTCCGCCTTGGCCTTGTGAACTTGGCAGGACTCTGGGCTCTTGCCGTGTCTCTCCCCGGCACAGAGTAGGTATCCCCTCAATACTGTGCAGTCCGGTACAGTACTTCGTGCCCCTTGATTCTCGCAGTCTGTGTGTTGGCGGGACGAGCAACAGACTCCCAAGGGTCCCAACTCCTAACTCACTAGTCGCGTCCCTGCGCTCGCAACCATCCCTCTCTAACTTTCGTGCTCACCTTACCTTACTCACCTTTGCATCTCACATTCGAACGGCTCCCGTACAGAGAGAGTCGCGTCTCTCCCTTCGCATCCATCTCTGGGCCTTCCCGCTTCGCTATCCTTATCCACCCACCCACCTCTTCAATCCTTTTCTGCGCTTCCATTGGTACGCTCGCCAAACAGCTCCGCTTTCTCTCTTCAGCCCTGAGCAATTGGTCGGGGACATCACCCACCCACAACACTCTCTAGCAGTCTGGGGTTGTCGTGGCGCCCCTTGCCGAAGATCGTATCAGCCGACGAACAAGCGGGCCCCCTTTCCGCTTCTTGACCCGTGCCGTCGAAGGAAAGGGCATCGACCCGAGACCATCTCCGTTCCGATCCCGACATAGCTGGACCACGGCTGCCCGTCTCCTTGAAGCTGCTTTGACAGGTGGCTTGGTGGTCCCTGTTGGCACAAATCGTCCGGCCGCCTCATTGACTCCTGCTGCATTGGTAGACGTCGAAACAACCACCGACGGCGGCTGCGTTTCGAAAGGAGGAGGCCTTTCGCAGCATCGAGATACTGTACTCAAGCAGTCATTCTGTGCTCAGACATTATCGGCTTGTTTGTCTCGATTGAGTCTCCATCCTCCGTCATTCGGGAGGCCTGCTGCGGCTCTTACCCTCGCCCCGATCCCATCTATTCGCCATGTTTGGATCTTTCCCGACCTTTGGTAAGCTTCATCTTCTTCCAATTCGTTCCTCACGGTCGACTCGTTTCATCACCGCAATTCTCTTCTCCACTTTGGCCAATACCTGATCGGCTGAATCAGAGGGCCCTTGATCGCTTGCTCGGCACATCTCCACAGCAAGGCTGACAAAGGCCTTTGGTCTCGACAAAGTGGGATCAACACCCTTGCCCTTCATTCCTGCCTGTGATCTTTTCTGTGCTGTATGGAGTCCTTGGGTTGACATTTGGCTGATTCGGATGGACAGCAAATTTGCCAACGCAGGTAAAGGTAGATCCAAAGGATGTCCCTCCCCCGACTTCCATAAACATTCCTCGCTACC
This sequence comes from Hirsutella thompsonii MTCC6686, assembly GCA_000472125.2. NCBI lineage: Eukaryota > Fungi > Ascomycota > Sordariomycetes > Hypocreales > Ophiocordycipitaceae > Hirsutella > Hirsutella thompsonii. The sequence goes on from APKU01000126.1 coordinate 4,322, forward strand.
AACCTTTTGCCGACGACGGCCAAACCATTGAGCCTTCCGAGTCTCTCCCATCTCTGCTGGCGCACACAGGCCGCTCCACTGGTATTTTAGGACCTCTTGGGTTCGCCGCAATAGGTCTCGACCTCAAGCCCGATGCTTCTATCCAAGATATCATCCCCAGTTCAGATTACGTTCCCGATTTTCTCCAATGGAACAACTTGACGCCAGACGAAGCTCGTGATAGGAACCAATCTACTCGTCGACTGCTGAGGACGGGCAACTTGTCGCCGGGTTGCCAAGTGTATCTGGAACGCAAAAGGGAGCTCTCCAACGTTAATGAGGATGCATTTCGTACCGTCCGGAGAATTCCACCGCCCAAAGGCAAACAGCAGGCGCGGTTAGGGAATGCTTACGAGTTTTTCCGATGTCTAGAGCTTCTCACAACCTACTGGGATGATCCAAGCCGACCGGCAAGTCTCCCTCCTTCACCAGAACTATCTGCCACCGAGGCAGCTGAGAATGGTTCCGAAGGATCCAAGTCAGTCGGTATCGAGGACGACGAGGCGCCCAGCGTCGGGCGTATCTCTTCGGGCCAGTCCATGCCTCCCGAGTTTCGTCATGCGCTTGTCGGGGCCTTTGTCAAGCTTGTTGCCTATGACTTTGGTTGCAATGTGTCCATGTCACGCGTTGAGCCGCGGCTCCATATGAAGTCACTCGAGGGCCCTCATCAGCGCAAGACATATACGCCGTGCCACTGTCACTTCGTTTTCCAGAGCCCATTGACCCGTGAGACCGCTCGAGCTGGCCTGGTATATGGTCCAGTCGCGGCAGTGAGCTCGAGACCAACGGTCGACTTCACGTCGCCCAATGTCGAGACTGCTCAATCCCTAGATCTGGCTCGAGAAGTAATCGCGGCTCTGGTGACCGCGCAACACCGAGCTCGCGAAGGTAAGATAGAGACACGATTTGGCGACGGCCAATGGTGGACGTTCAAGCCCCGATGGGGTGGTGGTTCGGGTGGTCCGATCGGTCGTGAAATCAACAAATTTGCCGTTTCCGAGGACCGGGAAGAGCCGGCAAATGGCGGAGACGGCACGCCGAGGCCAGTCATGAAAAAGCCACGCAAGAACATGAGTATCTACGACAACTACCGCATGGTACGCCCGCCCTCGTCGTGCTGGGACCATAAGGCCAGATACGAAGCAATCGGTATGGCCCGAGACGCAAATCACGACGATGTGTATGTAATAAGCTCGCTGTTTCATCACATATCCGTGCTTCGTGTCCGCGTGCCCCGCCGTCTGCTCGAGGTATTGGAAGGCTCTCCGGAGCCGGACCCATTGAAGCGCAGCTGGGGCAAGGTCTCAGCGTGGAGAAGTCCATGGTACGATCTCTTTGACACGGAGCAGAGGATTGCGGCAATGGAGTTGATCTGGTCCGTGATGGCATATCAGATGAGACAAGATACGACCGCAGACGATGTGCCCATGGCCGAGGCGTGAATAACCGACCTCGATTCGCGGCATATATGTAAAGGCGACAAGAGCGTTTCGGGACGCCGCATGTTCGGTTGTGCGGGCAGGATGCGGCGCGCCTGCAAGAAGGTTGTGCAAGCGATGCGTACATCCCGGAGTGAAAGCGATGCAGTGGTGGACAACGCCCGTGCCAGAACGACTACGCATAGGCGAACATTAACGAGCGAGGGGAAAGCGGGAATTGTCGTGGGCTGCATGGAAGACGGCGCAAATATATGATCAGGATAGATTACATGGCGCCCGGAGCTGCCCCGGGCGAGATGGTTCCCTGGCTGGACCGTCTTGACATGTGCCTCAGCCAGGTAGGTCCCTCGGCGATCATCAGGGCGTGTGAGGAGTCGAGGTTCGACAGTTCCCTATCTGAAGACATTTGCTGGCAGATAAAGCGCGGATTGCATTCACGACAGCGGCAGAAAACAAATTCCTTGGGAGTCGTTATATTGGAAGACTAGACCCGCTGGGCGGATTTCTTTCAAGCATACATACAGTAGACCTTGATTATCAAGCTGTCTTTTTTTGTGTACCTATCTTACCAATATTCTCGAGTACACGTAGATGTGGAATATGGGCATTGTTACAGAAGACGAATGTTTCGGAGTCTTCTACTATAAAGGCGCGCAGTTAACGTGAACGCTGTTTCGATGAATGTGTTCGGAATCCTTGCAATACGCAAGGTATGCATGTATACGTAGGCATTCGGGCCCCTCGGCGTGGTTCGCGAACTGCGAGTCAGCTCCGTTTGACGAGTCCCCCAGGGCAAAACGTGGCGTGTAACGCGGGCACTGCCGCCGATCGAGATGCTCGAGTCGGTGTGATTTGCTCGTTACGCGAGCATCTCCAACGGGGTTTCCCATGTCTTGCCGGGGGGGGGGTGCGCATTCGCCGGTGAATCCATGATTTACATAATAGTCAAATTGCCCTTTCTGTGAGACGACAAGTGTTGACGACGATTCGCTGCGTTTGTGGTGGTCGTGGTCGGGCATTTCTTCATGTCCCACAGTAAGGTATTTCCCTCATACATGTATTCGTGAACGACAAAGTAAAGAGGTTTAGGTGTTAAAGATGCTCCTCATTAACCCCAAATGTTCATCAGTCAACATGGGACACAGACCAGGACGTGAGGACCTGATAAAGTTGGTGAACATTTTTCATGATGCAGAACCTAACCCATCTGTGTGCTTTTAGCCACGGTTCGACTCGATGGGAGATTTTCACATTGGACCCGACGCTTGAGTCGTCTTATGAACGACGCGCTACTCACAGCCGCGTGTAAAATGAAGAGAAAGGAGCAATACAATTCTGAGATACTTTGATGAATAGGACGTCAAATCTGCGCACTCTCGCAGGTCATCGTCAGAGATTCATTCAGCATGCGCAGTCTCTAGACCATTGTACGAAATTATAAGGTAGCTTTCAATCTCTACTAATCTGTCTTCTCGGTTTCTAGATCATATTTACGAATGTTAAACTCCTAGTGATTGAAATAAAGTCGTAGTAGCCCACTATTCGTACTTTTGCACTGGACTGACGGCGGTTCAAAGGTGACCGACCGAGAGATCTGCCATGACATCATCCCGATTCGGCAACGCACATGCAACTTTGCATCCCCCTCTATCAGACAACAACGTCTTTTGATTGGCCACTAGCAGACCCCACGCGTCCTAGACGCGACCACGACGCGTTTGATCCAGCCTCGACGCGTAAAGTGCCTCCGACCGCATTAAAACATCCCCCTCTCTATTCGTATTCCGCGCCCCATTAACCCCAACCACCCGCCGTCGGGACCTGCGCTCCGAAGATAAGGTCACCGACGTCCTACTCGCTCGGCGCACAACTCGTCCACTGCTCACCCTCCTTCAGCTTCGACACACGCGAACCGCCGTCTTCGGCTCGACTATACGCGCCGGGTCAACAAAGACTGACACTAGGGCTGGGACGAGTTGGAGTCAAGGGGCGATTCCTGCAATTGCAATATTCTTTGCCGTGCTATCCTAACAAGGTCCTCAAAATCCGGTCCGCGTATTGCCACGTATCCGTGCTTTGCCTCATGCAGCCTCGACGCTGCGACAGACCACGGACTACCCGGCGTTATCAGGTTTAGTCCCCAGCCGCACCCTTACTCCGATCGCGGGGCAGCTGCCATGACCTCCCCGCGTCCCTGCCTCGGCGCTTTGTCCAAGTTCCATGCTCGACTGGTCAGCGGTACGTATGCCAGAGACATCCTGCCTGCAACCATATCCCATGAGCGCCTTTCCCAAGTGGCCACAAACGACGCCTTTTCGTACAGGTCCAATTCAACAAAGAAAAAATTGTCGACAAGGTCAAAAGTAAAACATATGTGAAAAAGAGCACTGCGTGCGTATTGCGATGTATGCAATCATGGTATCATGTATGGAAATCAGTAAAAGAAAAGAGGATAGCCGAGCGCAGCAAGGCCATCAAGCCAAAGGCTCCTCAAACGTTAATCTTCTTCGGGCGACGCTCAAAGGTGTTCGTCCGGGGCCGGGGGTCCGCCACTGCTTCTGTGCCGGGCTTGGTGTGATATTCACAAAGTCGGCAAAGTCGAATCCCTGTCCTGGGGTATTAGGGAATAAGTTGCCTCCTCCGGGAGTCGTCATCATGGATGAGGGCAAGTCGAGTTTGCTCGTCTTGGGTGTCTTAGGCGTCTTAGGCGGCGGCGTTGTCAGGCGCTCCATTCTGCCTCGGTTGGACTTGACCGCCGGTGAGGGAGAGGCAGCAAGATATAGGAGGAGGTCTGCCCCCTCCTCGCCCGACTTGGCGCCGTTGGCCAGCGTTAGGTTTTCTCTGCTCCGCTTGCTGCTCAGGGTTCGAGTCTGCATAGGTGGCGTGCGAGGTGGGGAAGAGCGTAGATTGGCCGTGTCTATCGATTGCGATGGCAAGTCATCGTCATCGTCGGAAGGCACGGCAAAGTTGGGCGACTTCAGACCGTTGGTCAAGCGTCGCTGCTTGAAAAAAGATACGTCGGGGCCGTCAGACGTGGTGAAATGCGGCAACCTACGAGGCTTAATGGGCGACGAGTGCGCAAGCTGATGGTCGTCCTTCCATGCTGAGTGGCCGGTAGAGGGCTTGTGCGGGGTCGGTGACGCGCGGAATCGCTTACTCGGACTCGAGGACAAGTTATCGAATGAGGCAAAGTATGTTCGTTTGCGGTGACCAGAGCTGCCGTTACTGGATCCGATGGCATCTGAGAATATTGGTGCCTTGAGCGGCGAACTCATGAGGGTTCTCGTTGGGTAGGGCAGATCGGAGGCACTCGACGAGGAATCGGAAAGGACATCGCCATCGCACAGGCGTTTCCGCTTCAACTCTTCCTCGAGTTTAGGTTCGATGGAATCGAGGGTAAGATCTTCCCAACCGTGCTTGGTCTTGAATTGTGCAAGCGCCAATCGATTTTGCAATCGTCGTGCAATCTATCATAAATCATGAGCGCCTGCTAATGGGCATGTTGGGGACATGAAGAGCCGAGGGGGGAAGGGTGCTTTGCGGAAGCCGGTCAAGAGAGTCCGGCGATCCACGAGTGAAAAAAAAACCCGGAAGCCAAGTTGAGATTTCTTGAATAGTTGCGCAAAGAAGGCAGGAGTATCGACGGCCTCAACATACCTTGCTGACTTGGGCCCGCTTGAGGACGCTGTCGACGACATCTTCCGGTTGCTTCTTCCAAGGGGACGACATGGCTGGTAGACTCGGGTCGGGAGGTTTGCACGGCCAGTCACGCACGGCCTATTCTGCTGGCCGAGGACCTTTCGAAAGAAGTAGTCGTCGTCTCTCCGTCGTTGTAGAAGTTCTTCTAATCTGCCTTTGGCCTCGTCGGCGAGCAGGGAGAGAGACGGGGAGAGCGGCGTGGCAGTTGCGAGTCGAGGAAGGGAAGCAAGGGAGGAGGAGGAATCGGAAGTGCAAAAGCTGAGCGAGTGGGTAGGCGAGCGGGTTCGAGGTTGGCCTGGTGGGCGACAAGGAGCCGAAGCCAGTTGGCTGACGGTTGAAATCGGGCGGGCGGCTAGGCTCTATTAGGTACACAAGGTACTTGTGAGGGCGGGCAAGGTACCTCTGTCTCCAGAAACGACAGGGGGAGGAAGGGGGCTCTAGAGTGCAGTACATATGCTATCGATCTCTGCAAAGGGGTCAAGTTATTGTGCAATATTCTCGGGAGTGTTGTAAAAGTGGCTTGACAGTTGGCCAACGTCCTCCTTGATACTTTGCGGGAGCAGAGGCTTCTATCCGTATAGCGGCGCAAAAGGGACGAGAGGCGTCGAAGACGTTGGGATGCGCCGTACTGTACTGCAGCGTACCTCGAATACGCTCAAGATGTATCCGCTAGTACCCTTTTTCTTCTCGCAGGCGGTGCAGAAAGAAACGAGTCGCTCCTGTTGCTCCTTCACGGAAATCAGCGGCGCAAACGTTTGGGAGACACACACTATGGCAGATCTGTCGGACGCAAAGAGAGACGAGAGGCAGTAAGGTAGGTAAGGTAGGTATTCGTACTGTAGGTATCGCCTACCAGCTACTCGGTACCGACCACGGCGCAGAGTCACTCAAGAGGTCATTTCAATGCTACTGCCACACTCAATTGCCATTTTCCATGCAGGGCGGGCCGTTGGTACCTTGTGCAAGTATCGCAGGTTTCGGATTCCGTCCTGTTCCCTCCCTTGGCTGACTCGCCGGACCCATGGGTTGATTACTACAAGTTACAGACAGTAACTTACTTTGTGGTACGAACTTATGAAGTAGTTGAAGAATACAGTATTACGGAGCAGGTTTCTTAAGCAGAGCGAAACAGAGGACCGGAAGAGAGAGAGAGAGAGAGAGAAAAAGAGGCCGAAGCGTTCATGTCGCACCTGCCTCCCTCCCTCTTTACTAGGTACTGAGCGTTCCCCAATCGAAACCAGGTAACGTCAGCTGCAGATTGTCAGCTGCTCGTCATGTCTCTCGCATCGATTCGTTCTCCTTCATCACGATGCAGTACTGTAACTTAAGTCAAAGTACTGTCCTGTGCTGTCGCGCAGACAAAGGCAAGCAATACCCTACTGAGTAAGGTATTTCACATGCACGTGTAATCCATTCTCTCGCTCAGACACCGTCTTTGCCGCACTTCATATGCTTCTTCGTACACTTGGTTAGTGAGAATACTGATGGTCTCAGCTCCCTGGCTTTTGGTCATCCGCATCGCTTGCATCAAATTCCTCGGCCGAAGACATGGCAGCCTTTTCTTCTGTCCCTGCAGGGCGTCCACCCGCGCTTCCGGCTCTGAGCAGCTGTACTGTAACTTGCTGTACGGTAATTACTCCACTCGGCAGGAGTCGACGGTCTCATTCGGCCGAGCGAGCATCATCATACTGTATTGGTTCACTCATACCGTGAGGCAAGGACAACTTTGGAGCGTGTCACGGGAGTCTGACAGGAATGAAAATGCCGGGTCTATATGGAAATCAGAGACCGACGCCGGCAAATTGCATCTTTTTTCCATCATGTCCATCTGGCCATATGTACCCTTTCCAACCAGCGTCATCGTCGTCCTTGTTTCTTTTTCCGTCCCCCCAGGGATTCTCAGGGATCTCCCCCTTAAGCGTGCCGAACAGGGATGACGGACGACTTTCGACGAGAAGACCCTACGCATCCATATGCAGCATCAAGCGCGAGCGTCATTAGTCTTTCGACCCTAACCTGACCAGACACCTTTTGTCGAGCAAGACACCATATCGGTCTCGCCAAGCTTCTTTGGACATGATTAGATTATCATGATTATAGTATTCGTACTTTGGCCAAGTAAACAGTCATCACAATTATGTATTGACACCATACGCCAAGTCAAGAAAATGACCTACTCATTCTACACTTTCAACCTTGAATTGTAAGTTACATGGAGTCCTAAACGACACAAGGCTTGTCGGCTGCGTACTCGGGTCGCTCATGGCTGCTGCGCCAACGCCTAGCCTCTGCTGTCGACGCTGCCTTCCCAGTTCCAGCCAAAGTCACGAGGCTCTCCGCTCGCAAGCTTTGAAGACAAGGCAAAAGGAAGCAAAAATGAAGTCGTCAAGGTCCGTGACCGTTGTGCAGGGTTCGTCCCAAAGCCTGTATCCCAAGCAGCTGAGCTTCCAGTCGAAAGGGACTCTTGCCCCTTTGCCCCTTTGCCCCATCTGCCCGCTGAAAGGTTGTACAGTAAGATTAGATTCGAGACATCCTCGAGCCCTTGTTCTGCACGAAGCAGCAGATTGCCGGCGTTGTATTGCCAGGTGCACAGGCTTCCAACCCGGACGTGTTGTTCTGTCTGTTGATCGCTGTGCTTCGTACAGGACTCGAAGTTCAGTGGTCGCGCCGTTCACACTCATGTTTACGGTGACCCCACGATGTTCGTTTAATAGCCTCTCGATGAGTCGCAGCCGGAAAAACTCAACTGCCAGGCGCCATGGGCATGAATTGCTTCAAACACTTGCAATCGTGAAGCGCCTACGCGGCCTCCTTTTGTCTGCAAGCCATGCTATATATAACTCATACATCGTATTGGCATGAAGCTCAGGCCGCGTGAGGGGCCTCACTGAGTGATCATACTCGAGCTGAAAGGCTTTCTCTCGGTACCAGCACATCCCAGGTTCGCTATCACCAGCAAAACACTATCGATGTAGCTCTCGATCGAAGGCTCGACGCGATAACTCAAAGAATAGCCGCGTTCAAGGTGGGTGTACAATATGCTCGAGGTCTTGATAGTCTACCACCCATGCGTCGATCGAGACGGCATAGGGTAGCAAAAGTGACGACACTACACACACGCGGGTTGGTCATCGTTGTGCACTCAACACGGGACCAATCATTAGCACAATGCAACTTGTGCTGCCGATACCGATACCATCTGCCTATTTCGTACGAAGTGCAGTTGACTTCCCTTCAACTGAAGCGCATCGTCTATTTCGCAACTTCACAAGTATGCCGCCTTTGTTAGAGAGACAATCGCTTCACTCATATCATGGCATTGGCCAGACGCTGGATGGGAATCGATTGAGGTCGACTTATCTGCTCACCCCGGACGTGAAAGTCGCTTGCACATTGTCCTGCCAACGCGACGAAAAATGACAGTCGAGTTAGTCCGCACAAGGAGGCATCGTAACTTTCTCATCCGATCACACAACTGTGCTCGAGACCCTTCAGTATGGGTGCCTCAGATGTTATATATGCACATGAATCCAAACCCAGAGATTTGTCGATCAGACGAAACCCATCTTGCATCGTGTTGCCTGGCGGTGTATGTTCTGGTTCATGCCATGTGGAATCTGCGCATCCGGCCCGACTTGCGAGAGGCGTTCATCTGTGACCACGTTGAGCGGGCCTGTCTCAGTATCGCTGCGCTCCAACTGTTTCCGTCTTCCGGGGCCTTAACCACTGACACGGCTTGTTTGAAAATGCCGAGCAAGGAAATGCGGCTGGCGTTGCTCATTACCCATGGTATGAGCGACGAGCCAGTTAATGAACCAGTTTAATGAGCAAGTCAATGCGTTGGAGAAGGAAGCTAGGGACAAGTTGGCGCAGCGCAATCTTGCCGCGGGCTAGCCCAGAAGCTGGTGTCTTCGCGTCCAGCTCGCCGGCCCGACCTGACTTGCCTTGCCTGCTGAATGAGGCGCCAAGGCGCTTTGCACTGGTAGATGCTCGAGGTCGAAGTCAAGTCTGATGCATCGAAGACGGTACGTGAGGAGGGAAAAGTTCGCTCATGAGTCTACCATGAACCACTGGTGGACTTTGTGCAGTATTTGGTGCAGTACACCAAGCGATGTGAACATTGGGTTTTCCAGTCAGGCCTTCCTTGCTGATTGGAAAGAAAAAGAATAAGTCGACATGCGTGTGCAGACTACTGTCACCGCTCGTAGATCTCGGGTTGCTACGTCGGAGTTTCTTGTTGGGATGGACGGCTGAAAGAACGGTCGCGATGGGCTTGAGATAAGGCTTCGCCACATCCGAGAGAAAAGAGTGGACGAAGCATCAGGCTGAGTATGACGAACGAGGATGGCTCAGAAATCTCGGGCCAAAGGTAAAGGGCGTATGGGCGAGACGAAAATTGCAGCAGACTTTGCATTTCTGTGTGGTCGCACGGCATCGGTTTGGCAGCGGCAAAAGCAGACAATCGAAAGGTGTCTTGGCCGTTGATGAGGAGCAGCCACACATGTCTTTTCTGACACGCTCTGTTTCCCGACTACTTGGCTTGGCTTGGCGGCCACCAGCTGAGAGGGAGAGGCCAGGAGTGAGGGAGGAGAGAAGAAGGGAGAGTCAATACGAGCTTCTTCGCACACGCAGGGCCGCGAATCGGGAAACATCCATGATGCGGAAGAAACCCTGCGCGGCAGAAGTAGAGGCGGAGGCGGAGGCAGAAAGAAGGCGGCACGCATGAGCTCTTGCTTGTTTTCCATTTCCCACGACCTCGGGAGAGGCAGCTGCAGATGTCCATTCTTGCCAGCTGTTCTAGACCGCTTCCTGTGCGCTTCGTACCTCTTCTGTACCTTGCAGCAGGCGGTTGGAGGCTTCGAGCCATACTTACACATTATTGTAAGATGCAGTGGGCAAAACAGCAGCAGCAGCAGCCTCGCCTCACGCACGACGAGCTGTCGGGTTCAAGGCACACAAAGACAGGCAGGCTTTAGGGGTTGGACGGGAGGCGCAAGCCTGCAAGGCCGCGCCCAACTCCTTCGTACCTTCTTTGGGCGAGAGAGAGAGTGTGCGACACTGCGACCGACCCAAACGCCTTGGATCGACACGCCGCGTTTCAAGGCGGCGCAATACAATGGGGAAGAAATTGCCCGGTTGGTTCGCAGCAATGGAGAATCGAGGATAGCCGTGCGCCGAGTGGCCTTCCGGGTCCCAGAGATTGCAGAGGCGGCTGGGGAGTGCAGCGTCGAGATACTGTAAGTTACCAACTTGGAAGTACAGTATGCAGGGCAGGGCAGGGCAGCGCAGAACAGAACGGAACAGAGCAGAGCAGGGTTCATGGAGGCATGGACCAGCCGACGAACGGCTCCATGATCACATCACAAGGTTACGGCATTGCGATGGACAGATGTGGTATCAGTCCATTTCGGATGGGCAAATTCAACGACTTTATCCCAGCACTCACGGCGGCACCCATCTGACGAGTCGTCCATTGATGCAAGCCAACACCACTCACACTCACACTCATACATGTCACAGAGAAACTTTGCTTTACCTGCGACTTTGGCCCCCCCTTTCACCCCTTCACCCTGTCAGATCCCTTCGCAATCAGGAGGTACCCAAGACGGCCGTATCTGCGCAGGTCGAAATCACGTCGAACTGAGCGGCCGAGATGGACGCCTTGGACACGAGCAAATCGACGTCATCGGCCCATCCAGGACAATCGGCGGGCGCTGATCCTCCCATGGCGCAGAATCCGCAGATGCTGGGCCGGGGTCACCGTTTCGGGAGGAGTGGGGAGTGCGGCTGGCTGGCAACCTCCATCTCACTTTTGGCCCGGAGCCCCCAGAGCCCCCAGAGCCCCCAAGGCGCCGCCAATCCGGATTGCGAACAATAACGAGCAAAGGTTTTGATTACAGCTTCGTTGGTGAGCCTCATGGGACATTGTTGTTACCATATGCCAAAGGTAAGTCATCTTGCAAGAAGACGCCCAGGACTGTTTCGCTGGGGACAAGAGCCACCGGTTGCCAAGGTATGCGACCAACATTGCATGCCTTCCAACTCACATGCTGTCAGTACTGTACAGTACGTACAAAAAACACAGCGCTGAAGATGGTGCCCGAGAAATCAGGGCAGTCCTCTGGTACAAATGCGACCAAGATAACGAGCCCGTCCCTCCTGCATGGAACTTGGGTGCATTAGCTTGGTCCGCCCCCGATTGAGAATGCCAACAGTGCAGTGCAGCGCAGTGCAGCACAGCACGGGAGCTGCGGTTGAAAGGCGATAACTTAAGTTGGGTCTTGGAAGGAAGGGAGCGCTTCGATGTTGGCCATTACGGGGCAGTCGAGAGATTGATCATCGGTCCCAGAACCAGGCGGACAGGCATTGACCGGGACGATCCAAGCACCAGACCGACTGAATCTCAGCTCTGCTGCCAGGGTCACCAGTGCTGGCTCCCTCCGCCTTGAACGCTCTCCCGGCTACCTGTCCCCAGATTAGTGGGGGGCTTGTTCAACTTGGCTCCGGCCAAGACTTCAATGGTACCTGAAGACCGCTGCGCTCCGTGCCTACGGCCAGCACTAAGAGCTGCAGCAGCGGCCGGGACGCACGCAATCGGTCGGCCTCGTTCGCACCTCGCTCCACCAGACGGCAGCCACAAAAAGAGACAATGCCAAAATCGCTCCTTCGCTGCTGCTAGGATATGATGGATGGCCTGTTGTCCGGCGTTCCCTACACTTGACTTGTACCCATTCGGTAATAGCACGGCGCCTTGTTGTGCCTTGTTGTGCCTGATGCTGCCCCCACCGGAGCTGTCCGCCGCCTCTTCCAGCGGCCTGCCAAGATAGCGGTACGCTCAACCGAGTACCTGCCGAGCTGCCGAGTCGGGGGGTACCTCGTAGGCTCGTACCTGTCCTGGCCTGCTTTCATGATCCGGCGGCAAGCATCTGGGGGGGAATGCCGTATCTCACGGCGCCCCCCAAGCTTCCGTTTCCTCGACCTCTCGAGCTTCCCTTCGTCTTTGTCATTCACTCCTGCATTCCCGCATTGCCTTCCTCACATTCGTCTTTCTCGTCTTGCTCAATCCCTCCTGACGGATTTGCGATCGCATCCACCTCGTTTTGGTCGCCAGCAGTTTCCTGACTGCGGCTCGTTGGAAATCTCTGGACGCTCATCCTCACTCCGCCCGCCGCACTCCTCCCGTGGAGACCAACAGACACGCCGTCGAGCGGCGACATCGAATTTGCGCCAAGTCTCCTTCGTCTGGATTTGGAAAACGAGATAGCAATCTTCCAAACAGCTCCTCAGGCCTCCAGCAAAGCCCGCAGGATAGCATCGCGGCGCTGTCTTTGATCTCGCCGTGGTTGCCGGTCTAACTCGCCTTCCGGCTGACCACGGAGCAAACCTTTCGTTTTCTCATACACTCTGTCTCTCGTTGTAATACTCTTGTCTCCTTGTGCTACACTATCTTGACAGAAGGGAGCCAAACCCACAGTTGGTGGGCAGTGGAGAAGAACTCTCCTCGACGCAGTATCCTTCCAATCACAGTCGCCTATCATGGCTCCCAATTTTCTGAATTTGGGCCTAAAAGAGCTTCGTCGGCGCTCCAAGGCCAGCTTCCGCACTGAGAACTCCACAGATGGGTCGAGCGACGGCGCCGCGAGTCAAGGGACGTCGCCTTCGAGCGGCTCCGTAACACCGCCGTCCCTAGCCCACCAATCCGATCCTGCCCTCGACGTTCAGGTCAAGAACGGTCTGGCCGATGTCCAGCCCGAGAGCCAACAACCACAGCAACCGGCCCGCCCCATGCTGAACGCCAGGTCAAAGACTGGCAGGCAAAGTGTTTCCGGCATGTCTGGCCTTGGTGCCCCTTCCGCGGATGGGAAAAGCAGCTTGCCATTGTCCAGATATGCGCCACGTGTGCGCAACGTTGCAGAAAACTCATGGGTAAGTTCGAACGAAGAGACCCGTCCGACTGGCTGGTTCAGCTCGGCCCAGTTCTGCCCCTTTGCGAATTACAGTAGATCTGATCCGAGGCTAACCGATGATATCTTGAATTAGGTTTATCAAAAAGTGCTTCTCATTCACGGAACCATAGGGGAGTCAGATGTGGCCCCGATTGACGGAAGTATCGTCGCCAGTCGGCTCGACGACAGTTTCCCACCCGTCAGCTGGCCTGTCTGTGAATCCAACTTCAAAGCGCTCCTTTATTTGCAACCGGGTCCGAACAAATTTAGACTCGAGTTTTTGAGTCCTAAATTAGCCAACAGTGCCTCTTCGAATCCCATTCATGCTTCTTATCTCACGGTTCACATGCTACCAACTCTCAATGCACCTCCGCTTCAGCTTGCCATTCTTCTGGGCAGCGACTCCCCGGCGACCTTTGACGCAGTGCCCGCTAGGGTGGAGAAAGAAGGCAACGGCCTCGAGACGGCAATCAGGAAGTTCCGAATGGCTGCCTACCTGTGGCAAGCATTCACAGCCGAACAGATGTGGCGACACAGGCTTGGACGACGAGCCTTTCGATTTGAGGAAGAATGGACCATGGGCTCTGCCAATTTCAGAGATCGAGATTGTGGTGCTATGCGGTCCGAAGCCCGCATTCACGTTATCCGCAGCGACAAGACTGTGGCCGAGCTGCGCGATCTAAATCGGGCACAGCAAAACGAGCAAGCGACGGACAGAGACGCACTCTTTGGCATAGCTGCCGATGCGGTCAAAACCTACTTTAATGCGCAACCAGGGCAGAAGCTGTACGTCTCGGTTCTCTTACTCGATTCCCACTGGGACACGACCTCGAACATGATCACCGGTCACGCCGCCCTGGGAGGAAACGCCGGTGATTTGCAACTTGCTGTGTTTGGCTCTCATTGTCTTCAGAGCTATCCATCCTGCTTCGAGGAAGTCGTACCGGCACTGACCGACTGCACTCCTACGGACTGCAATTATGTGGCAAACGACTGCAGCGACGCTGGGAGCTCGTGGGAGGCTGCCAATATCGGGATTGGCGCTCACTTGCACGAGACAGGTCACCTATTCGGTTGCCCTCATCAGGAAGACGGCATTATGCTGAGAGATTACGTCGTTCTCAATCGCACCTTTGTCGCACGGGAAGCATATTCGACAAGAACAAAGTCCAAAGGAGGATTGGCGCTGCAAGAGGATGAGTGCGGCTGGCACCGACTCGACGTCTTGCGCTTTCGAGCACACCCGGCTTTTAGGCTACCCAATGACCCACCAATGAATCCCGACGACAGTATCCAGGCTTTCCCGATCGAGGGTGGAGGAATCGCAGTCATGGCAGCAACAGGTATTTCATTTATAGAGATATACGGAGAGGGTGACGATGTCTGCCGGTCCTGGATGGAGTTCCCGCTGGACAACGGTCCCATCCAACGGCAAATGGCCCTGCACGAACAAGACTTGCGTTCCAGATTACCAGATGTCAAGAAGAAAGGTGACATTAAGCTTTCGATCAAGTCGCATGGTGGTGGGTCGTTAGACATCGACGACGTCAAGTCCTTTACCAGCAAGGAATCCTTCGTCAAGCTTGGCAATGGGAAAACAGCTTCGAGAAGCGGAAAACTCGGCGCTTCTAGTATGGAAGGCAGCACGCCGCAAGACGTCGCCTTCACGAGCGCCGTCAAACAAGACAGAGTCATGTCTCGGATCGTTGTATATCATGGTGCCGCATTGGACGGGCTCGAGTTCATCTACGACGACGATTCATCCCAACTATTTGGCAAGAAGGGGGGCAAGGAGGGCGGCGATGTTTTCGAACTCGGTGCGTGCATCAAGCCGAGTCTATTTTTTTTTGCTAAAGAGCAAAGCTAACGACTCTTCCAGATCGACGACGTGGCGAGTACCTGAGCGGCTTCGTCGTGCGGGCTGGATGTTGGATTGATGGGCTGCAAGTCTTGACTAGCCTAGGGCGTAAATCGCCCATGTACGGGAATATGCACGGCGGGTCTTCGTAAGTCGCCCTTGGTCAACGCATAGGGGTGATTGCTCACATCTGTTCTCAGACACACTTTAATACCTCCTCGCGGATACACCATTTGTGGCGTTTCAGGGTCAAGCGGACCCTGGGTCGACGGCTTCTCAGTTCTCATCACGCGATGAAGACAAACGTTTTCTTTGAGCTTGCCAATGCTCTTGTGGGGTGAAATCGCCGTCGACGTACATAGGAGGATCTGACAGCGAAAGCATACGAAAAGTACTGGATTAAAGTGAGAGCTTAGGCAAAGGGCTGGTGGTGGAGGGGAGCGACGCTGGGACCCATGTTCCCTGGGTCCGGTGTCTACACAAGTCAGCATGGCATGGGCGGGCGGATACTTGAGTTTTTATATAAAACATCCATCAGCAGGAAACTTGATGGCAGTTGAGATAATAGCGATAGCACACGATGGAGCGGGCGCCTCGTGTATATCGCGAGGGCAGTCTGGCGCAAAGCACGCAAAGGTAATGTAGGGGCTCACATGGAGTCCCGGAGACCTTTTGTATTCGAATACGATAATGAATAAGCTGGATGCATTTCCTCAAGAAGTGGACTTGAGTGAATGATGAAGTCTCATCTCATCTCATGGTGCTGAGTAGGCAATGCTGAAGACGTCGTGTACCGAGACGCTGCGGATGAAAACGTGGGTACTTCGTACTGCACGTCGTGTTTGGAGTCGGACGAGCATGTAGAGGCATTAAAGAAAGCAAGTTTGACAATTCTGAGGGATGACGACATGGTCGCACAGCAAAACGAGTTGTATGGCCCTGAATCCATGCTTTCCCGTCGCTGGTGTGGTTGACGTCGGGAAGCCATGTATCGTCTGAATCGGTTACAGACTAGAAAAGTACCCCAAGGTTTCGTTCGTCGTTCTTGCGTTGTCAGCGTGGCTTGTTGTCGTGCAATCGGGCGCTGCAGAGATGGCGTGTACTGTAGTAGTGTACGGCCAGCACCGCAGTTTTGTGCGAGGCCACTCGTCATTTGCGGCGGCGGCGCATGAGGATGAGGTACGTCAGCCACGGGTACTTTTAGGAGGGAGTACAAATGCGAGTGCAGGTGTAAGTGCAGGTGCGTTCGACCTGCCCAACCACGTATTCTGGTGTTCTTCAGGCGTGGGCGTCCACGGTCCATCGATGTCATGGAACTTGGTCGGCAGTGAGTGCAAGATGCGCGGGGGTGCCGAAATAAAGAGGACACCTCTTGTTTTCTTGCATGGGCCGGTAACTTATATTTGGGCCCCTATATGCATGAGGCGTGGGTGCTAAACTGCAGTGAATCAGATATTGTATGTAATAGTATATCGAGCTTAACTACTCAATCACAGACGGGATTGATTTAACATGTCAGGCTGTTTGGGGCTATTCATCGTTTATGCCTCCATAGTGAGGCGTCGGTTTCTTTTTGGCAGTCTGGCTGCATGGACCTGACCCGGCGCAGTCAACCACCGATCCACACCCTGGCACCGAGTAGAGTAACTTACCTACGTAAGGTACCCACCCACCGTGCCAACCCCCAGCTCAATCAATATCGCGACCAGCCGCCTCGTCCTCGTTTCCTCTTGTCCTCCTCCTGCACCATCCATCCACACATACATTGACGCCCGCCGCCATCACATTCGATACGAAAGCAGTATTTTCCTCTCCGTACTTTTCTCCGTCGTACATCTCAACGACCTTGCGTTCTCGCACTTCCAGCGCCATGTCGAAACGAAGCGGCGCCGCGTCCACGGGCGCCAGCAAAGACGGCTCCATCGCCCACCAGCCCGGTGAGTTTTGCCGCGCCGTTTCCTCCACTCTCTCGCGCGCGCAAGTGGTGGCGGCTCCCTTTTAAGACGTTTGCGCCTCTCTACCCGTCGTTGGATATTGCTTGGCTGACTGGTGTGGGTTAGCGGCCGACAAGCAAAAGACGCTGTTGTCTGCCGATGTAGGGCATTTTTCCCTGGTGCGCGCGATGCACCTCGCCGACCTCATCACTCTCATGAACGGTACGCCAGCCACGCTCTCGTCGAACAGGATGACCTTTTTCTTCTTCTCAAAACGCTGTCTGAAATGTCTTTTCCTTGATTGATACTCACGGCTTCGCTCCTCAGGCTTCTGCGGCGTCATGTCCATCTTCTCGTCCCTGCGATACTGCCTCGGTGACCCGAGCTCCTACGACAACGTATGGGCCGCCCTGGCCTTCCTGCCGTTTGGCCTGTTCTTCGATTTCTTCGATGGCCGGGTTGCGCGATGGAGGAATAAGAGTAGTTTGATGGGACAGGAGCTCGACTCTCTCGCCGACTTGGTACGCGTTCCTCTGCACTTCCGTGGCCCATGATTGCCCTCTCTTGCGCGCGGGCAAGGCTAACCCTACTTCTCCTCCGCGCCGTCAGATCTCCTTTGGTGTCGCTCCGGCCATGGTGGCCTTTACCCTCGGCCTCCGCTCTATGCTCGACACGGTCGGCCTGACCTTCTTCGTTCTCTGCGGCCTGACTCGTCTGGCACGCTTCAACGTGACCGTCTCGGTACTGCCCAAGGACGCCTCGGGCAAGAGCAAGTACTTTGAAGGCACGCCCATCCCGACGTCGCTCGGAGTCGACGCCATCATGGCTTACTGGGTCTACAACCGTTGGATTATGGAGGACCTACCGTTTGGCGCCTGGTTCCAGGGCTCCGTCCTCGAGTTCCATCCCGTTGTGCTCATGTTTGTACTACACGGGTGCCTCATGACGAGCCGCACGATTCGCATACCCAAGCCATAATTCACTCATCAGATGAGCGTACGCCATGGCTATTTTGGTCTTTGGTCATGGGCGTTTTCTAAGACTAATTCGTCGATCCGCTGGCTGGACTCGCCTGGCTTCAAGAAGAAACGGCATGGCAAAGATGA
The DNA here is from genome assembly GCA_000472125.2 of Hirsutella thompsonii MTCC6686. Lineage (NCBI taxonomy): Eukaryota > Fungi > Ascomycota > Sordariomycetes > Hypocreales > Ophiocordycipitaceae > Hirsutella > Hirsutella thompsonii. The sequence goes on from APKU01000126.1 coordinate 22,343, forward strand.
GAAGCATCCCTAGATGATGTGCTTTTTTTGGCGAAAGTTGTGGAATTGGGCAAGAAAGATTCGGCTAGAGGCCTGCTACATGACGAGTTTATCCTTTGCTGTTGGGTTATGGTCCTCGGGGCCGAAGTCGGTCTTGTGAGCGATGAGTCTGGGGATACGATTTTACGCAACTCACGGTAACAAGAATTGATACATGATACCCTGATAGTTTCTTTTATCGCCTTCGCGAACGACTTTAGCAGTGATTTTTGGCTGCCTCATGAGTGAGCGCTGAGCTCTTTGGAAACCGCGAATGCACGAATGACCCATGTTCACCCCGACATTCATGACATCTGTCCCGAATTATGTAGACTCTTCGATTCGAAGAGACTTCATCAGCAGATGGCAAGTCACTGAACAAAATCATTCTCACGTGGAAGTCAAGCTTGGGAGCTCGAGTAAAGAAGCCGTGACCTTTCATTTATTCTTTCTTGCACGATCCAAAAGCCAGGCGATCGACACTATGTACGGGACCGAAAGGAGCAGAGACAAAGACAAAAGAGAAACAGAGGAGCGCGTCGGAGGAAATCATGGGGTACTGAGTATAGGAGATACAAAATAAAAAAGGAGAAAGGGGGACTCTTTGTCATTGGCGAGGGACGTCATCTACTTGTACAACACCGACCAGACATACGCAAGGCAAAATCCCCCGCTTCAGCAGTAGACGACGCCGGCCAGCCCTTGAGAAATCGATCCACCACCAACGTGCCAGCGCAAAGGACAATAGCAAGTTTTGTATGAACAAAGAAGAAAGAAAGAAAGAAGCAAAAGAGATATCAAGTGAAGCGAGATTGAAGCAGAGAAGGGCGAGAGGAGCAAAGAAATACGTGAAATGTGGTATACTCAGGGGGACACAACGCCGCTGCCCTTGGGGTATTTGCCGGGCATCGGCAGGTTCGAAATGGTATTAGCGCTCGCCGACCTCTCCTCGGCGGGCCGCTGAAGGTTGGTCAGGGGCGTGTTGTTGAGCACGGTCGGGCCGGGCACGGGGCCTTCGTGGGAAGACTGCAGTGCGAGCTCCTGCTGAGTCTCGGACCTGGGGATGCTGCCGGCCGTCATACCGACCACGCGCTCGTTCTCGCTGCCGATGACACCGCCGTTGATGTAGGCCGGGCCGCTCGTGGCAGCCGAGACGCTACTGCTAAGCCGGCGCTCGTACTCGTCGACCTCGGCGTCGACCATCCTGCGCTCGTCGTCGTAATACTGCTGCGAGTTCTCTTGCGGCATCTGGCCGACTACGGCACCCTCGACGGCCGGCTGCTGGTGCGCCTGAGTGGCGACCACAGGAGCGACAAAGTAGCTGTTATCTTGATGTGTGCTTTGGTATTGATCGGCGGGCTCGCTCGTGTATGGATTGACACCATCCTTGTAGGCTTCGTGATTGGCGATGGCGGCTTGAGATGGCACGTTGGCGACGTGGCTATTCCCCGTATCGCCGTAAGCTGCCTGAGGCTCCTGGATACGGCCGCGGTCTTGCTGCTCGTACGTTTCGGCCGCAAGAGCGGTGGCCGGCACCGCCCCGGTAGCGGCGAGAGCGTTCGCATCCAAGGTGTATTCCTGGCGACCGGAGCTTACACTAGATGGCGATTGGGGGGCGTGTAAGCCGCGTTGTGCGTTGACTTGCATATCTGACGGAAACCGCCCACCTGGTTCGGGCCTGCGCACGGCTGGCTCCATCCGCGGCTCTGGGGCAACGTCCATCTGGTTAGCCGCGAAGGGCTCCTCGTCCTCGTCGTCGACCATGCCGTCGCTGCTGGCTGACCGCCGTGACGACTGACTCAGGCTTCGCGAGTGGCTGCGCACGAACTGGTTCCGCTCCGCAGGCGACTTCTCGGTCAGGGCCTTGATATCTTCGTACCAGGCCATCATGGTGTCGTGGCTCTCGGCCCGAAAGACCCAAGTGTGACCCCGATGCATGGCACCAGTCTGCCTACCCTTGAGAACAAACTTATTGGAAGATCCGCCCTCAGTCGAGTGCGATCCGAGCTTCTGCTCTGGCAAATAGAGCGACATGACGGGGGCCTGCGCCTTGTCCGCAGACTTGAATTCGTGCAAGTGCGTCGTCGAAAGCACGTACCTGGACGCAATTTGGTGAGCAGTGAACTACAGCGTTAATCTTGTAAACATATGTGGGAGACGTACCAGCCAGCCGTATAGCTCTTGAGATACTTGCTCTTGCGCTCCAACAGACCAGCTCGAATTTCTTGCGCCGAAACGTGATCCTGTCCTGGATAGTGAATCTGTTCAGGTGAACGCATGGGGATGGTGGGATCGACGATCTCTTCATCGTGCGTCACGAAGTGAATCCACTCCTGATCCTTGGGCATAGCGATAGGGCCCTCGCGGAGCTCCTCAACTGCGGTAAAGGCATTCTCGGCCTCGCGCTTGAGGATTCCGGCGTAAGCATTGTAAGCCTTTTGGATCTCGCCGACGACAATCGACTCGAGCTCGCGTCCTGAACCCTCAAGGTTCAAGTATGCCTGATTTTGTCAGACTGCAGTCAAATTAGATGGAAAAGCGTGAGTGTGCTGATGCTCACCTGGTGAAGATAGTTTTCTTCGTCAATCTGGCGCTCAACTTGGCGATCCACAGCCAGGCGCATCAAGTACGGATCTTGCTTGCCAGTGGTGGCGGCGGAATCAACATCCGTCTTGTCAAGGACATCAGCGAGAGCTTCGACGGCCTTGCGCGTGCCATCCATCTCCTTCTCAACTGAGTTCTTGAAGTCTCCAGAAAGATGCTTGATCTCCTTGATCTTCTGCTGTAGGTCGCTTCGCAGACCGGTCAGGGCCAAGATGACGTCTTCCTCAATCTCCTTTGCCTTGTTGGCTTCCTGGATCGCAACGTTGTTGTACTTGCGCAAGAATTGCAGTGCATCGTCTAAGCCGGCCGACCTGAGAAAGGTAGGAGGGCTGCTGATGTTGTTGGCGACATTGGAAAGCTTGACGAGCGCCTTGGCGCGGCTCTCGTAGTGGGACTGGATCTCGCGAAAGTAGGTGATGACGTCCTTGAGAACCTTTCTCCACGCTGTGCGACGTAGCTGTTAGCATTGTTCGAGCAAGATGCGCGCGACGGGACATCACTCACTCTGGAACCTGCCGACGAGAGCGTCGGTGGGTGAGCCGGCGGTCGGGACGGGACAGTAAAAGGCGCTCGAAACATCGCGAGGGTCGGCCGGGGACTGAAGAGCGAGGCTGCGGACGCTCCCGGCTCTACCGCTGCGCCGGCTGCTGCTGCGACGGCGCAAACTGCCCGAGCGGCGCAAGGATGCTTTCTTTTTGAGAGTGTTTCCACCGATGGAGAGTCTCTCGTCGTCGCCGACGGCGTAGCTGTGAACCGAGTTTGAGCGCTGCATTTTGTCGGCTGTTGGGCCGTCGATGATGGAGCTGCCGCGCTGGCTGGCGTCCCACTCCTCGATGAATCTGCCGACTGGGTGGTGCGTTTGGGGAGGCGGTCGTAGAGTACTGTGAGACTGTGTGTTTGATGAAGGAGCAATCGAGGTGACGGGGCGTTTGTCGTTGTCGCGAGGAAGATGGGGATCTTCTTGTTGTAGGACTGGGGAAGTGGTGCTGTTGGAGGAGTTGGAGACCAAAGCTGTGGGGGGATGCGATGCCAGCGGGTGGGGACGAGGCTCCATTATGACGGAGGTGCCGGCTATGGGAAGTAAAAAGAGTAGTGGTGTACTGTACTTGTGTTCGGTTACCGGCGAGCTAAGGTAATGATGATTATGGCTTTCTGGCGTGAGAGAAGCAAGCGAGCTACCACCACCACCGCCGACTGGAGATCCAGACAAGGTTTTGCGACGAACGACGAAGCCGGTAAAAGACGATGGGGAGGGGAGGGGGGGGGGGGGAAAGGGGGGTGCGGTACCTAAGCGGACCACAAAGGTGGAGACGAGCTTGGCCTGTTTTGATGCGAGTTCTTTATCAAGAAGTACCCTTTTACCTCTTCTACCACAGGACATTGTCCAATTGATGACCTTTCGAGTACATCAGTTACACACAAATGATCGGCTATCTACAATGAAGCATCCAGCTGTCAATGAACATACCTGTGCCTGAAACGCTGCTGGTGACGAAAGAACACGGCAAAAGGCGAGTCAAGCTGCAGTTGTTTGGTGGAGGCTGCAAAATCCCTACCTTACTGTACCCCGTACAGCACTGTACAGCACATACAGTACGTACCCTCAGCTGGGAGAACATCAAGGTACCGCTATGACGACTCTGCCAAGCCCCGAATCTGCCCTCTGGGGTTTAGGACTGCAGATACGTACAGTACTTACCTTACCAGACCTGTCCCAGCCTCTGCCGTACCGTAACCCCACCCCCTATTTCCCTACCCCGACAACATGAGAGTCTCTTCCACCAATTCACGGATCTGCTTGCACCGCCTCACCTCTGGTGCGTAGGTAAGTTGGAGGCTTGCGCAAGCGGCAGAGGGAAACACCGGAACATGCCCGCTCCGGCAGAAGCCCATCTTCTCACTCTTTGTCCCTTTGAGCAGTAAGCAGTCACGCGTTCCCCCCAAAAGGAGTTTAAGAAACATTGTGCGACGAGGAGGAGAGGGAAGCGCCGGCAGCTGAGCGCCGTGACAGACATGTCGTCCTGAGCTGGAAAACCCAACTGCCGCGCGTTATCAACATCCAACCATGCAGCATGTTCCATCCACTCAGCCTTTTACAGTTTTGTACCGCCAAATGTATCTATCGTAGCAAAGATGCGCAAACTCACACTTGCTCCCGCGATTCTGCATCACCAATTTACCTTGGGTCAGATGGCAGCTGGGCAGGTCGCGTAACTTACGATACAATATCCGTACCCTGATCACCGCCCCCCTTGTCTTCGTGTCTTGTCTTGGGAGCTTCACCAAAGTCTCGTCGTCTCATCTCAACACCTTCTTGTCTCAGACCTGTTCTCGCCGGCGCCCCCGGAGATCTCCCCCCATCAGCGCCCGTCGGTCCCCTTTTGCATCAGTAGGCTGGGCATTAAGCATTCTCCCGTTTGCCCAGCTCAGGACCATACAATGCCCGTCACTTGATAGCCTACCAAGCCCATCATGATGACGCCAGCGAAGAAGTCTCGGCTGCTGCGGAGGAGGGTGCCGGCCCATCTGGCGGTGCCCGCTTTTTCCTGGCAATCGTTCGCCCGCGTTTGCCAAGCTCGACGGCTCTCTTTGCCCCTTGTTGCTTCGTTTCACTGGGGTGGTCAGCTCCCCACGATCAAAGAAGTCCCAGATCTCTGCGTGTCGTTGCACATCATCGGCGTCGCTTGCGGCCTCCATTGCGCTTGCATCTTGGCTTTCTTGGCCTTTCACCACCCTGCTCTTGACAGTGCTGTGCAGCACAAGTACGGATACCTCAGATTCTTATGACCTCGTGAGGATGCGACCTGCAGCTTGCTTCTAAAAGTATACAATATTGCAAGAGTTGCGCTTCTTCAAAATCAGTGAATCTCCTCGGAGCTCCCATCCCCTGCTCTCCCATTTACGGACTTGAGGCATCCGACGATGAACCCGGTGCAGGGGTAGGTGCCCTCTAAATCTGGAGCCCTGTACGGAGTACATGCACACCCCCAGTCGCCTCAAGTGGGGGGTTGATGGGGTCCGCGTCAGTACCCAGGGCCTACGCCTACCCCGGTCGCAGCGGCTAAACCGCCCCGCTCTATGCTGATTGACGTCATCGCCAACATCTCTAAGTTCCTGGGGCGCTTTGTTCATTGATACATCTCGAACGTTTTCTTGCATGGCCACCAGGCATGCCTGGTTTTCAATGTCGAAAATGATTCAATCGAAGTGATCTCTAGTCCCTCACTCGCGTGAACTATCCAATCTCGTCTTAAACCAAAGTCATGACAAATAGTCGGGAGACGTCTCACCAATGGGCACCTAACATCAACTGCAGTCCCAGCGCGTCTGGTAACCTAAGTGCTTGGGTCTTTAGTCTACATGCCCAATCTACCGCCCCCCTTCTCTCTGTTCCACCCCCGTCGACCGCTTGTCTCCCAAATCCCTCAACGATGCGGCTCGGCACTCTCCACAGGACCATCCGTCACGGCACCACCGATCCATCACCTCTTCCCTCCGCATTGCCGGGTCCGGAACCGCCGACCCACCATCCCGCGTCCCGCGTCCCGCATCAAGGCTCAAGCCGTCCATCCTCACCACCGACCCTAACTGAATCCGCCCAAAGAGCGTGCCTCCAGCATATCCTTTCCTTTGGCGCCAAACTAGCAGAATGCGCGACTCATCGTTATAGGCGCCCTCCTCTGCGGGCTTTGCGCCGTTCGCTTGCCGGGCGGACGCCAAGACCGTTTTGTCACTTATCCCTTCACGCGACTTATTGCCCATCGTAGATCCGCCTTGATACTTATTGACAACGGTAGCGCGCCTCTCCCTATCGTGGCCGGATCCGGTCTCTTGCATCTCATTGCCAATGCCGAGTCTTTCGAGCTAGTTCGGTCGTAGTGCAATAGTCGACTTGATACACCCAAAAAGTCCCCATTGACGTTGATGCCGGAAAGAGAAACCCACCATCATGATGATACGTACGTCCTGACGCCATACAAGAACTCGACATCCGTGACTTACATTAGATGTTGAAGCCATCTTGGCATCATAGCCGTGATTCAAGAATCGGGTACTGAGCGGGTATAACCGCATTCGAGAAAGTGGACACCACATATGGTCTCTCGACGCCACATACTGTTCCAACGGCATTGACTAAGTTGGATATGCTAGCGTAATCTACATACATGAAAGCACATGAGGGCGGGTGCGAATCGTCGTGTCCAATCCGCTCCGCGGTATGTCATAATTCGTCCGACGCGTACATGAGCACTCTGCGTGTAGCTCTCGTCAATGATAACGGCACCGCCTTCTCTGCCGTTCTCTGAATCCGGTCCTGCAACCCAAAGATGTCTCTATGGCGGGGAAACTCTTACAAGTCTGTTCATGCTTGGTTCGTCCTCTGTCGCGATCTCATCTCTTCTGGCCAGTAGCGTATCCCCAGAATGCATGTGTGACTCCTACTGACGCTCATGGTCCGCCGACGAATCCGTAGGCGATTTCTGCTCCATGGTCTTATTCCTCCCAATTCGCCGAGGCGGAGGAGCTTTCGGTGGTATCTTTTTGCCGCTTCCATTAACCTGTGATTTCGTAAGTGATTGCATGATCGGTGGGCCGCGCCGATGTTGCGGGATCGCGGGCAGAGGCTTCTTCGTCTTAACAGCAGCCACCACCTCATCTTGCGATGGAGTATCAATAGTATCTTTACCCTCAGACCCAGCGCCCCTTCGACTCGGCGTCTGGACGCCTGGTCTTTCCATGACCCCCGCGACGTCGCCGACGCTCACGGTGCTAGCGTATTGCGGCGGCGAAAGGCTGATGCCGAGTATCTTGCGCGCCACCTCGGCTTGACCCGAAGATTCCTTGTCTTCGGACGGATCGCTCTCGAGCCACTTGACCCTGGCAACTCTTTCCACCAGTCGTAGCGTTGTTTCGTCTGCTGGCGCGAAGTGAGCGTTGTCGGAGCCGCGCAGTATTCTCAGTACGCGCAGAATTTCGTCCCGCTTGTAGTGCGGTGGCTGATTGAGCTGCGTATGGGCGAGCAGTGGATACATGACCCTGAGATAAGTGTGGCGTAGCGACATCTTTTCGTCAGGAAGATCCATCAGGTTTCGTATTATGACATCGAGAAGCACACGTAAGTCATTTGTGTAGAAGTATTCGTACGTAGCTTTCGTTGTAAAGAGTAGGTAGAGCAACTTGAGAATGAGAAGCTGAAGGGATGTCTCGGTTTCACGGTTAAGGAGCAGTATGATATTTTCACCGAAGGTGCGAACCGATGGCCCGTGAAAGCTGAGGCATTTGATTATACGATTCGTAACCTGCGACGCGGAAGTCTCTCCGTCTGCTGTACTATCGGTGGAGGCCAGCATGTACTGTTCATTGAGCGCAAGCTGCGAGCTGTCAGCCATCTAAGCAAAGCTTGTAGTCTTAGGAGCTTACCAAGACCCGTATCGTGGGATAATGGTAAGGATCTTGTGAGTCATCAGAATCGGTCTCAATTACTTGGAAGAGATGATGAATGAAGGCATCGTCGACCAGTATCAGGTCTTCAATGGCCAATCGCTCGACCCTCGACATCTCGTACATGAGCTTCAATAGCAGCCTATGTATGCGCCCATCCTCATCGTCACGATGGGTATTGATGAGCTCTAAGAGTCGTGGGAAGCATGCCTCCTGAATCATGCGGGGAAACGCGAATTCGTCGTGACGACCATCGAGGTACAGCACACAGGCAATGGCGTGTAAGGGGCCAACCTCGTCCTCTTGGAGAAGACTGTGTATGATTTGCGTGCGCACATAATCCTTGTTCGCCTGAAATAGATCGCTCTGGATAAGCATGTGCGCGCAGCTCAGTACATTGTCCTGGGCGTCGAGGTCGTGATCGCGCAACTTGGTCGTCAGATCAAGCCATTCGCGCAATGCATCGTCGATGGATTCGTGATCGTCGCACTCGGTCGAAACACAATCGCTGAGCTCTGTTAAGGCACATCAGTGTTCTGTAAGCCTCGTGATTGCGTGACTATTCTCAAAGTCAAAATCAAATTCAATTGAGCATACCAATCCATGGCGAAATTGGGTCAGCAGCCGACCCAGCCGCCTCATCGACGTCGGTCATTGGTTCTAGCTTCGTGGATGTGCTGCAACGACTTCATCGGGCCTTGCCGGCGGACCTCGCGCCGCACACGGACGTGATAAGGTTGGCGAATAGCAATGGTGCAGCGATTCTCGCAGACGCTGGTGGGAGAAGAGCACGGAGAGTGAGTCAAACAAATCGTCCCGTGTCGGTGCGAATTCAGACGTACAGTAGATGACGGGGGGGGGGATGTTGACCGGTCAAACCTCAAACAAAGGGCCCCCCTTCAGGAGATGTATCGGCGGGGGTTGTGCCTGCCGCAGCCGCGTGCCCCGCTTCCGACTGCTAGGGGGCCGGGACCGTTGCAGTTTGGCAGGCGCGATCCGGTTCCGCCTGTCGCATAACAAACCGTAGCAATCGAAGACAGAAGTTCTCTCAAAGGCCTGGAGTCTTCTCAGGTTCTTCCTTCTCCTTTGGCTTGTAAGGTAACTTACCCTCATGAGGTATGGGAGAAATATGCAGTGTCGGTGCAGATTTCGCTGAAGTTTAGATAAAACCAGATATTGTACGAATAGATACGCAGCTCTAGCATTGACACACTAAGGCACTGTCTTCGTTCCTGCCGATGTACTGTCGCATGAGGCGTCCGAATTGCTTCCAAAACCTTGACTTTTGACTCTGTATTCTGCAGTTGAAAGGGTATATCGGCTCTATAGCCCAGAGACGCCGCCGATGATGTCGTCACGCCCCATGTACGTTAACGCCCCGTAATCCTAACGCCGATGTAGTCCTGAAACCATACGTAAAGTTCTCGCCCCAATGCTGTGCCTTGCGGTGATGATGAATGTGAAAGTCGTGGACTAATAACTCAGACCACCGGCATCAACTGCCCCCATTTTACTGACCTTTCCCTTACTCATCGTCATCGTAAACCTTGACTTTGGCGGCATACTCGCGGATGTTGCTGGTGACATAATCTGTGATGGTATCTCCTCGCCCTGCAGCAACCCTCAATATCAACTCGTTCAGGTTCTGCCTGCCGAGTATATCGACGTGATCAGCCGTGTTAGGCCCGCCACGAGGATTGAAACGCTCTGGCTCGTGGGGCATCTCGACCACGACAATCTTGGATCGTCCAGGGTTGTAGCGCTTCATGTGCCATCCGTGGTTACACATGTAACCCGTGCTCAAGAGATTGACTGTTCCATCCCCTTCTCCGAGAATCACGCCATGGTCAATATGCCCATCAGTGAGTCCTGTATCGATGGTGATGTTGAGATTGGTTGTCATGGGCTGATCCGGTGCTCTATAGTAGTATGCCCGCTCAGTGGGCTTACCCACACCGTAGAAGCAGAAAATTTTGAGGTTCGGCGCGTTTGGAAGTCTTGTCTCGAGAGGATTGATCCACTTTTTAGGGTCATGTTCGTTGGCCTCGACCTCGGCAGCCGTGTGCGCTACGCCGTGTGAGTAACTATCGAGGATCTGCTTGCGATACCAGTCCTCGCTGGTGTCGAAGAGATACTTTAGAGAATCGTCTACTGTTAGATTTTTCTCGGGTGTAGTCCAATTCGCGCCGACCTTGAAGTTTAAGAGGGAGCCGTAAGAGAACGGCTGGTCAGGCTGGTCGTCCGGGGCCCAATTCAGGTCTCCCCAAACAGCGTTGCCACCAAGGGGCAGCATAGATGAGATGCCCGGCATCGCCCGAAAGATGTCGGCGCGCTCCTCTTTGCTTAGAAATTTTTCCAAGCCGTAGATGGCAAACGCATTGAGTTGAGCGGTGTCGCGCATCTCTCCGGATAGCACAGCAGTCAGATCCTTGACAGCCCCGAGCATGCATCCGCTGATGTTAATCCAGGATCCGATATGGCGATCCACCCAGTCTTCGCCTCCGCGACCTCCCTTGTCGGATTGGACCCAGTGGAAAAAGTAAAAGACGACTTGACTGCCCATACTGTGCGAGGCAAGAACGACTTTCTTGCCTTCAAAGGACACAGCCGTCTCGATATACGACTTGAGCCGAGAGAAATACTGGTCCCGTACTTCGAGGTTGGGATACGATAGGCGCCAGTCGTATGCCGCTGTAAATGAATTCGTGGGATCATAGCCTATAGTGGCAAGGTTCTCGAAGATCTTATTCCAGATCCAGTAGCCTGTGATGAAGAAGTCGGTCGCGTCAAAGCCTTGTGCTGCGCGCAGCTTGACCATGGGTGGGTCAAGACCGGTCCGCTTGTCAAGCATGATGTGCCTTTTCCAAATCTCCTTGTCGAGAACGAGTGCTCTCATCATGGTCCAGCTACCCCAGAGGCGCTTCCGAAAGTATTGTCTCGAGATGTTGGCCGTCCCCCAAGATTCAAGGCCAGTAGAGATGACGCCAGGAATCATAATCATAGGGTGGTGTGCATCGAGACCCTCTGCACGAGCTTTGAGTCCGACGGAAAAGGAGTCGTACGAGTCGGTAACCTCCCGCTCGCCTTGTACGAGGTCGCGCATGTCTCTGACGAGGCCAGCGGGCAGGACATCGAACAGGCTATCCATGGACAGGTCGCCAAACTCGGGAAAGGCGATGAGGTCATTGCTCTTTGCGAAGAAGCCTGCGGCCAAAAGACCGCAGATACCGCCGAGCAGGAAGATGAATGTATTGCGGCGCTTGCGAGTCTTGGGCGCGTGCTCAACAACATGCACATGGGTCGTGGGCTGGGGCGTCGGGCTGTCGTCGCGCGAAAGATTGTCATCCTTGGCCGGCAGCGGCTCTGGCGGAAACCGGCGTCGCAACGAGGTGGCCATTGCGCGGCCGGTCCTCAAGGGCGGCCGTTGTCTTGAACCGAACGAATCGACGTGAATCAGCTATGGAATCGAGGTCGGCGATGTGTACCTGGGCAGAGGGTATAGGTCGAGGATCTGCGGTCGTCAAATTGCTAAGCTAGCACCTTTACTGCATGCGCTGCCGAGGTGAAGGTCGAGATATGAGGTTGATTATCGAGTGGTGGGAGTCGAAGGAGGGTCGATTTGCTGGCGTAGCAGTCAGGCTATCGGGAGTCGGTGGGTTCATGTACTGTAGGGATCGGAGCTTGGCAGTGTGGGAAATGCCAAGGTACAGACGACATCCGCATTCGGCGGCCTAGTTGGAGGGAGCACGGCGGCATGCATCGCGCCATGGGGCTTTCTTTTGCGTTAGCGCTGAATCTCCGTCATCACAGTAGGAATACTTCTGGATGCATTGTGGTCTTAAGTGAAGTTGTGAGTTGAAAGGTGGGTTTTAACTAGGTAGTTGTGTGCATATCCAACGCAATTTTGTCTCAACTTTGCAAAATACTCAGGTTTCGAGATATGTATGGAAGCATCGTAGAGTTCACTAGGTATCCAAATTCACCACGTGAGAAGTCATCCGTATGACAACTTACACTACCTAAGGTAAGTCATGTAACTAGGTACGCTGGCACGTGCGCCAGGGCCCCCGATTCTGCGCGACGGTCTTTGTAAAAGTGCGAGACATTTTGCATGTGAAGACTGCTTTTACGTTGATCCAGTTTCCGAACCACCCCTGCCTGCCCCAATTCCCTATCCGTTGCAGCACGCGAGTTCCAATCGATAATTCCATGCTGCCTGCCCGCTACCTGCCGCAGCCGGCGCCTGCCCGCCCTTCTACAGTATCAACCGGTCGATGTCGGCTCCGCCCAACCCTAAAAAGGGTCAGTACTTCGGACCAGAGGCCTTCAACTTTCAAACCCTGGACCTGCGCCCTCCTTATTAGAGTGCCTAGTTCAACAAACCAACCTACCTACCTTAGGTATCGTCTGCCATCCGTCTCCCGCTCGAAGGATCACTCCCGCTTGACTTGTCACCGATACCACTATGCCGCCACGCCACGCCGCATCGTGACTCTTAGGCCTTCACGTCGCCCACCTCCTCCCATCGTGCCGAAACGCACATTCATGCGTAGTCCAGCATATGCGCAACCGATAATTAAAGTGACACCCTTTCCGCTCTCTGCGCACCACGCCAACGTTACCGTTACATCCCATCGGCGCCTCGCCTTACCATTGGAGTTTGCGCCGCGCGCCATCGGAGACAGACGATCCAATTCCGTCGCCTCGACAATTCTCGCGTCGATGCGACTGGCTTTCTCGTCCATACCCCCCTCTTCAGCTTCTCGAACCACGTTTCTCGTCCGCCTACATGTCTGTACCAGAGATTGAACAAGGCCGTCTGCCGGCAGAGCTACAGTTCGTTCAGTATCAACATGGACTCGAGGCGCAATATCTACCCGCCATCCGTTCCCTCATCTCCAAAGACTTGAGTGAGCCCTACAGCATCTACGTCTACCGCTACTTTCTATGTCAGTGGGCGCACCTCTGCTTCATGGTCTGTCGCGCGCCCCAACTTTCGCTCAGTGCAATCTTTCGAGCTAACACGTTCACCCAGGCCCTTGACCCGAACGATGCGTCGCTAATTGGCGTCATTGTATGCAAATTAGAAGTCCATTCTTCTCACTCTCCTCCGACGCGGCGCGGTTACATCGCCATGCTCGCCGTCTCCTCTCCTTTTCGAGGCCACGGCGTCGCCACCGCCTTGGTTAAAAGGGCAATTGAGGCCATGGCGAAGCGGAACGCAGACGAGATTGTACTCGAAACTGAGGAAGCCAATACACCGGCCATGAGGCTTTACGAACGTCTGGGTTTCCTACGATCCAAGAAGCTGCATCGCTACTATCTGAACGGTAGCAGTGCTTATCGATTGGTCTTGCCCTTGAAAGCCCTCGATCCCGACGCCAGTCCGGAATCTTATGACGAGGGGGTATTATGAGGGGCAGACGCATTTCGTCTCAATCTACTGGCGCCGGACGTATGGTGATGATATAGAAGCGATTGGCGTTTGACGTCTTGACGACTCGGACACGGAAGAAGCATTTACTGGAGCAGCTCTGAGTTCAGGCGTTTGGATTGCTGGCCTCATACTGATTTTTTTCATCATATTTACCTCTGGCCCGTGCCGTTCTTTCTAGCTCGTCTTCGCTCACTCCCCCCGCCCAGAAGCCAACGGAATCCCATCAGCTACTGGATCTTGGTAACTATGTCCTGTACCGCTGGTGGTCCAAGTCAAAAGACATCCCTGGAGCTGTATATGGACGCGGCTAGTCCCCAAGGATTACCTTGCGCGATACCCATGTATGTATAGATGTCTGCTGCTGATGAGCTGTGCCCCCAACATCATTCGGTCCTCGGCTCGTGACTTACCTGGCTTGTAGTAGATAGGCCGACCTTTGGACTCCACTAGCCTCAACTCTCTGAGTCTCTGAAGGACCCTCCCGACATCGGCTTTATCCCAAAAGTCTGTCGTGTAGACACAAATCAGGCGATCCCTCCTTTGGTCCTCCGTGGGCGACCGTGGAGCGACTTTGGCGGCGGTCCCTAATTGGTTGTTGGCTGTCGCCTTTGCTATCAGCTCCCAAATCTCGTTGACCTCGCCTGCTGGGCAGAACAAGAGCCACTGGCACCGCCATCAGCCAAAGGGACAATCTATGGGCGGGTTTGTGGATATCATACCTTGCCCGTGCGGACTCTATGGACATGGGCCAGCCCCAGAATGTCATGTGCCGCCTGCTTCGCCTCCTTTCTCATCTCTCGTTGGATCACCGCCTGGCTTTTACCGAGCTTTGTCAGCTTCGGCCGCAAGCTTGACATGATCTCGAGTCTCTCTTCACCGCCTCGAACAACGTGCTGCAGTTGGCTGTGATCTTCTGTGGGAGCCTCATCCTCATTGGCTTTGATGCAGATACCTTCTTCGGCGCGACGCCTCTCGAGCCTCGGTTTGTACGGGTTGCAGATAAATATACAAGGAACGTCCTCGCTTTGATCAGTTGTCGCTGGAGGAAGCCGGGCTAAGAAGTCGTCAATGGTCTCGGTGAGCTGCCATGCGTAGGATACTCCGGCATATGGGTTGTGAAGGCGTGACATCTCGTCGGCAAGGTTAGTCTGTCGTTGCGGATGTCCGGGATGCTGTCTGTATGACTGAGCCCATCGGCGAGGATCGAAAGTATCTACCCGATCACACAGCTCTTGCTTCACATCATCGTCCCCTGAAGCAAGTTAGTTTCTGGAATCATCAAAGTGGGCCCCGCGGTACCTACCATAGAAATCTGAATCGTCAAGACCCATGGTTTCAAAATCCATGGTCATGGTGCAATGCTTGACGATGTCTTCAGTAAGATCAACTTCAAGGCCGTTGAAGGATGCGATTGTTGGAAGGCGGGGCATCAATCGCCGTGGGAACACGGCTGGGGGAGCAAGGATGTATGAAGTAGCATGACAAGCGGCTGAGCAGAATCAACTTCACTTGACATGATGCAGACTGCACATAGAGTAGTCACGTAGACAGGCCAAGTTTATCAAAAAAAATTAAAAATTTGACGCGCTGTTTGTATTCAGGATGAGGGAGGGATGCACGATCTTCAATGGAGTGTACTTTGTGCAGGAGCACAAGAAGGCATTCAGTGATATTTACAACCAGAGATACCTACCTAGGTAGGTAGTCATACTGCTTGCTTGACCCAGCTTCCGCGGCGCATTAACCGGAAGATTGACCTACAAATGAACTAGTCGATTGAGCTTCCTTATCGCTTTCCGGGACTATATCGCCCGAAATCGCGGCGAATTCGACTGGGCCATGTGCTAAAGTTCAGAACTGGTTTCCAAGCAGGACCCAGATTCTGAGAAGGGGACGAAGTACTGATCTTGGACTCAAAATTCCCCGCTCGGCAGCGCCAGACTATTGGTATCGCTCAGGTACCTATCCGGCACTGTTCTGTCTGGGGGGTCTACTGACGGTCAATTCATAAGGTAGGTACCTGAGTTGTTGGCGACCGGACTTTTCTACTTCGTATCCCTATCCGCATCACGATTAGATCACGCCTCTAGTCAACCTCATGTCAAGTCAACTTGGACGTATGGGCGAACCACTTTCAACTCGACCATGGACGTGCAAACTGTCATCTCGTCGAAAACGTCATTGATATTGGATCTTCCACCGAGCTGCGCACAATTCCACCCTCTTCACCCATCCTACTTTATTGTGGGAACATACAACTTGCAACAAGATGATTCGAGTGCGGCTTCAGGAAAAGCGCAGAGCCGTAATGGCAGCCTCGTTGTTTTCAAATTAGATGGCAATGAGATGTGCGCTGCCTTTCTGATCCGTGTATGACAGACATGAGAAGCTGACCGGAGCTGACACCAGCCTCGAGGTTCAGAATCAGTCGCAGCCGTCGGCACTGTTAGACTTGCGCTTCCACCCCCGTCAGGACAGAAACCCGGGGATATTGGCAGTAGTATCGAGCACGGGGACTCTGGCTATCTTCCGACTAGGCCCGACTCCTGGTTCGGCGACACCACTGTTCCATCTTGCTACCAGTAACTGCCCGGATCTGGCAGATAATGTCTTATTTTTGCAATGCGATTGGCATCCCACAATCGGAAACGCCATTGCTGTGTCCATGTCCAATGGTTTGGTCAGGGTCTTTGAGCTGGGCTCTGCATGGATGGTAAAGGATTTCCTGGACTTGAATGTGGGCAACTCAATGGAAGCCTGGTCGATCGCCTGGTCTCCTCCAATAGCGACACTGGATTCCAAACCCGATACCAGCATCGCTTCCGTTTATTGCGGCGGGGACGATTCGTTGCTGCGATACTCGCTTTGCTCGTGGAAATCAGATGCTGCTGCGTCCGAGTTCAAGATGCCATTCGAAGCCGTGACTCTCAAAGGCCAGCACGACGCCGGAGTGACGGCAATCCTGCCGCTTCCGATTTATGCTGCCGACGGCGGCAGATTGGTGATTACGGGAAGCTACGACGACCACTTGCGTGTTTTCGCGATACACGACCTGGACAAGTCACACGGTATGAGACGACTCTGCCTGATGGATGACAAGAACCTGGGTGGTGGCGTCTGGCGCCTTTGCCTAGTCGACTCCCAGCAGAGCGGCGACGGTTCATGGCGAGTTCGCATCCTGGCGTCGTGCATGCATGCAGGGGCCAGGCTGATCGAGTTGAAGGGCGGATCAGACGGCTTGCGTTGCTCGTCCAGGATTGTGGCGCGCTTCGAGGAACACAAGAGCATGAATTATGCGTCTGACTGCGTGGCAGCAGACGACAAAGGTGGTTTGCGGTGCGTGTCGACGAGCTTCTACGACAAGCTGCTCTGTCTCTGGGACTATCAGCCAGAGAGCGGAGATAATAGCGAAGGCGCAGTAAATTGAGTGACCGCAAGACAAAATGCTTCCCCGATGCTGTTGCGACTTGGTATGTTTTCGAGTCGCAGTTTATTGACGTGAATACTTTTAATCCGCCTGATACGATCAGAGCAGACTCAGCAGAGCATACACAGCATATCAAGCGAAAAGTCATACAGTCAACTGGTGTCCAAGAAAATATTGAGTACTATACACCGGTAGGTAAGTTATCACAGTAAACTTGAGATGCTCGAGATAGGGCGAGGAGCAGCCAGCCAACAAACAGACAGGTGTTTGTTGACTGTGTTGGTGAATTTTGGCGCAGAATCACTGTTACTCAAGAGGATGACATTCAGTTTGGGCCATTCCGTAAGTTGATCTGTATGTATATCGGCGCGTGGGCTTTTATCGTCAAGACTCAAACCATGTTCGATCTCGCCTCCCCGGGAGAGAGTCACCGATGACTCTACCTTATTCACATTCACAAAGATTCCCGCAGTCTTTCGTATAGGCTCAAGGTAGCGAGTACCAATGAGGGGCTCTTTTGGGAGGTGCATTGGCAGTGATCTAGCGGCGACGCATCATGTCACTCAAGTACTATATACTTACTTAACGTGGAGGGGCATTCGCTGCCAGTCCTGGTGGAGCAACTGCACGCGGCGTCTGCCACGGCGCGCGCGCTGCACTCAATTGCTTCCATCCAACCTGCGAAGTACTGGGCAGGCGCACGACTCTTCTGTCCGCTTGACTCAAATCTTAAAGCTCTTTTGCCTGCTTCGCTGCCCTCAAGATCGTCTTTATACCCGCCAACATTGCTCTGAGGCGCCCTAAATCTTGTTTCTTCTCCTTCTTGGCAACCTGCTGAGCTCTGCATTGCATCTGATTCACTGCTTCCTACTGTATTCTCGCCGCCGCATCTTCGCAACGCCGCGCCCGCATTCACGCTTCGTTTCGCTCCACACACTCGACTTTTGATCATTGCGACATCTTGACAGCCTCGAAGCCTGCTCTTTGCAAAGCCGATGTATACGCGCGAGCCTTCATCATTATAGAAAATATCCCTCTGCGATCTTCCTTTCAGGCCCCGCGACCCTGATTCACGTTACCTACCGCCAAATCGCAACAGCTTCCTCGCCTGGCAACCCGCTGCCTCGGCGCAGGAATCATGTCCGCAAACGGGGGGGCTCAGGGCCAAGAAGGCGGCTCGAGCAATGGAGACGATGTGGAAATCTTGACGAGAATTCACGAGGCACTCGGCGTTGTGCATAGCCCCTACTCGACCAACGATTCTCGCAGACAGGCTCAGCAGTTTCTGGAAGATCTCAAGGATGTTCCCCAGGCTCCCTTCCAGGGTTACAGGTTGGCTGCTGACAAGAGTCAGTCACCTCCTGTGCGACATTATGCTCTGTCTCTTCTTGAACACGCCATACGTTACAAATGGGCCTCGTACAATCCAGAGCAAGCCCAGGCTTTGCGAGGATGGGTTCTGGAGCTCAGCCAGGCCGTTTCGAGGAATGATCCGGTCTATCTGAGGAATAAAACGGCTCAATTATGGATAGAAGTGGCCAAAAGATGCTGGGGCGCGGATTGGCTGGACATGGACGCGATGCTTGTCCAGCTGTGGCAGGTACAAGACTCGGCCGCCCACAAGGAGCTCGTCATGTTCATACTCGAGACCCTATCCGACGAGGTCTTTGCCGGAGACGACTCTGCCGTGGCGATGAGAGAAGGCGTTCTTAGCAAAGCTTGCGTGGAGATTTTCACACCAGCTGCAGTGCTCGCCGAAGCCTTTCCGAATCGTCAACTTGGTCCGGACGTGCGATGTGGACATGAGGGATGGCTAAATCGCATCTCGGAGTTTCTGAGCTTGTGCCTGAATGCGGATGCTAAAGATAATGACGAGATCAAGTCTTGCACGGTTAAAGGCTTTGCCGTTCTCTTGTCGCTTATGCCCTGGGCAATCCCGAAGGCTATTGCCGCCTCGCAATGTGTCAGTGTTATGACGGCTGGTCTTGCCTCGCAACATGTCGAAGTGCAAAAGGTAAAGGTCTCGCTAGTCGCCTCCAAACACATCTTGACTGACTTGCTATTCAGGCGGCTCTCGATGCCTTGCACGCCCTTTACGGACGAGCCAATTTCACCGATGAAGAGTTCCTGCAGCTTGTCGCACCAATGTACAGTTATACGACTGTGCAACTGTGCAAAGGTCTTTTCGAGTGGGCCGTCGTGGACCCTCGTGATATAGACGAGGACAAGTACCAAATCAGCAAGAAACTATCAGAGGTACGTAATGCGTCCACTAGATCCGGACTCTATTCATGCTAATCTGTCTCCAGATGCTTTCGTCTGTTGGTGACTACTTTGAGCGCAAATTCTCAAGGATGCCACCTGAGGCTGCAAGTGGTGAATTCCTGCAACTTCTCGTCCAAGTAGCCCAGAGCCCGAGTCTTATGGTCTCGATTCCCATTCTCGTAACATGGACTCGAATTCTCAGTCATCGGACTCTGGGACACAGCGACCTCGTCGGTTTGACCATTGGCTCTCTACTGGACGTCTGCAGCACGAGATTGATCCGCTACGAGAACGTACCAGAGGACACTGAAGACGACACATACCTCTTTCTCATAGAAGACACCGAGACAATACCCGAGCGTCACGCTTTTGTTGGAAATTACCGGAGATATAGCTGCCAGATTGTCGACCTCATCGTGCAGTTGAAGCTGGTTGACGCCCTGAAACATATTTTTGGCAGAGCCGAGTATACTTTACAGAATCTGTATGACGGCCAACAGGCCTTTAGCAGTAAGCAAGTCTCTGAACAAATTCACGAGAGAGCAATGCTGATAATTTCAGAACAAAACTATTTCAAGCATTCCATGCCCGCATTGAGGGTTGATTCTCAGTTCACATTGATCGAGGCCGCATTGAAAGGCTACTCCAAGTGGAGGAAATACCACCTCAAGGATAATGTAAGAGATCCACAGCGAACAACGATTTACGCGGCTAACTCCTCGTAGGAGCAGCAAGCTGCCGAAGTCGAATCGGTCCTTATTGCATGGTGCGATAAGTTGCTACAAATGAGATTCGAGGTGAGGGTGCCTTCCGTTTATGACAATGTGCGCCTCTAATTAGGTACTGTCACAGGACCCGATGATGCGAAAACGCACTTTGCAGTCGCTAGTCTACTTCTCGACCTCGGTCTTAAACAAGAACAGGGATATCATGCTGAAGGTCTTGGAGCATATCATGATGACTTGGCCTGCCGCAGAACCCCAATACCGCGCCTTTAATGACGCTGTAAAAGACTTGCAAGCGGACAGCGTGATCGAGCTTCAACGCCTTGCAGCCGAGATGCCGGACCATCTTTTGGTGAGATACCGACCTGTTAGAACCCCGTGATTGCCCTGATGGCTAACTTGCTTAGGGCGCGTATGATGAAATCGAAAGGCGCGTAAGCGAGATGATGTCAGCCGGAGCTCTTGACGAGAAGAGATCGCTCGGTTATAAGAGCTTTCTCTTTCTGATAATGTATAATCTCGGATCGTCTTGGGTGAAGTCTCTGCTAATTCGATCACAGACACCGCGCGGAAAGCATTGACACGCAGACAAAGGTACAAAAGCTAAGGGAGTTCGTTGAGCCGGTAAAGTCTCAGTGGTACGCGGAAGATATCAGAGCGTCACTTGGTTCCTATCCCAACTTCTGCCAATACTTGGGACTGGACAAAGCCCAGGCTTATCTAGCCAACCGCAATGCGCACGGCATCTCGGATTGGGGAACTGCAGCACTAGACGAGGAGGGTCTCGCGCTCCAGAATGAGCTTGAGGAGCGTCTCAAGGCGAGTTGCAAGATTACGAGCCCATGTGTGTAGTTATTGGATCTGCTGTCACTAACGCGAGATTGCAGACTTTACCCCTGCGACCCACCAAATCGTTTCTCACATTCTCCGTGGAAAAGCTCGAAAAGTCATCGCCGGCATTTCAAGCCTCTTGCGCTCTATGGCAGGAAGGTTTCTCCAACATCTTGGCAGATGCGCTGGAGTACTTGAGGTTAGTCTGCCATGTGTCATGGTTTTGAAGCGCCCGGCTGAGCCTGACAATAGATTCGCTCACGCGTGCCACAATCCGGAGAATTGGAACGGTCTCCCCGGAGACATGCGATCGATGGTCAATCGAATCCTGAGTGACAGGTTTTGGCAAGCCGGAATCTCCGAAGGAAGCAAAGACGATTTTTATGCCCGGGTGATGGATAAAAAGACCACCATCGAGGGTTTGGCGTCAACAATACGAGGCTCAGTCCGATTTGTCCGAGAAACTGCATACGCGATCATTTACTGCATGAGCAGGTTGGGCACGCACTTTTACGGATTCGACGGTCTCTCAGGGCCACTGTCAAATGCCCTATTCGCAGACTCCATCTGGCTATCGACGCATCAACAGACTAGCCTTTTGAGTCTTGTGAAATTTCTTGTCGACGAGTGTCCCGTCGAGCACCGAGAGCGCTTTTTGCCCGAGCTCGTGGCATCGTGCTTTCGGCAGATGGACGCCAAGATCAACGGGGAATGGGAGAAGATGGCCCAGCAGCAAACTGTGGAAGCCGATGGTGAGGCGGGACTCAGGGAGGAGATGAAGTCAGAAAGTATCCTACGTCAAGTCACGTTTACCGCCGTCACGATGGTGGCAGATTTCCTGGATCCCGCGAAGTCGAGTGAGTTTGCCCGAGAGTGTGTCTTTGGAGGATTACCAGTCACAGTGACGGACTAACCCTTGATCAGACCCGCCCACGATGAAATCACGGACCCCCAAAGCGGAGGGCGAGGAAGAGAGCGCCCCAGCGGTGCCTACTCTGAGAAGATTCTGCATTTCTCGGCAAGAGATCGTAGAACCGTTACTGGTCTTCTGTACGCATGGCATTCGGATGAGAGACACGCGGTGCTGCGGCATCCTTCTTCGCCTATTCATGTCTCTGGTTCCCGAATTTCACATCGACCAAGCTCCAGGGCAGTCCAGGGCAGGTCAGGTTGGCGCCGGGGCCTCAACACCGATGCCCGCAGAACTCGCCTCAGCCATTCGAGAGTACATTTCCTCAGACGTTCTGAGAGCGTGCCTCACATCCTTTCACGAGCCTCAGTTCGTTGAGGTGCAGAAGGAGTTGGCAGCAGTGATTGCAGCGGTCGTGGTGCATTATGGTCCTTCGACCGCAACCCCTCGAAATGTATTGCTTTCATTGCCTGGCGTCAAGGCAGATGACCTTGAGCGATTGTCGGCCTACATGGCAAAGCCGAGCGCGCATGCTCGCCAACAGCGTGCCATTGTTTTGGACCTTCTCAAGGACCTCAAGGCAGTGAGTGTGTCGGAGATGGGAAAGCTCGCGAAGAGTACCGGTTTTGGAGGCGGTTCCCGCGGCGGCAAAAGGCAGGGCCGGAGCAAGATGGCTCAGGGATTCATGAGTGAGAACCCGGACAACGGAGCCGGTCGTGGAGGCACCGGCACGTCCACCCAAGCAGCGGCACAAGATGCACTGGAGGGAGTTTCCAACCTGTTCGAAGGTTAGCGGCGATAGCGGATCGGCCCCCTGGTGGCCGGGACGGCGCAAGCACGCGCGAAGATGGCAAGCTGGAAGGCTGTTGACTTGGCCAGATCCTGCCTGCCGTTTCTTCGCATTTCCTTTCCCTTTGTTCGGCTCAGGCATTCCTCTCGTAAGGTCTTTCGACAGCCTGTCTTCTCATCGGAGCTCTGCCAACGAGCTGAAGATGGATGGACCTCGATAGAATCCCTGAGTGCAGGGGACTAATAGAAGTAAGCGGGGCTGGTGCAAGGGAGCTTCCGCGCCTAGCGATGAGGAAGCCGACAAGACGAGGCGCTAAGGCGGAGGGGCCGCTATGAGATGAGGTTTTGTGAACCAGCAATGTTTCCCTCCGTGAGACAACTTTCGTCCACTTGAAGGAGGGGGTAAAAGGGCTGAGAAGCGTCAAAAGGCGAGCTGTCAATCTGATACTCCGCTGTACTTGAGTGCTACCAAGAGCTTACATGAAGAGCACTATCTACCGTAGGTACCATGCTTATGCCTATTTGAATAACCACCTCATCTCGTGCAACGTGCAGTATCTTCAAGTGGTTGCCTCGAAACGTGACTCAATGCCAGTACTGCGGAGAGGCAACATGGCTCAAGGACACGTGAGACACGGTCTTAGTCCATCGTGAGCCTTGATGGTGGGACGGATCCAGGCATTTGAATGGTCAGCCAGGAATTCGGAACACGCAGCATCGTCAAGGTGATTGGGAGGCATATGGTGGTATTTGAGGTCGTCTGGCTCAAGGTGAGGTGTCAACGATACAATTAGATACCTAGGTAGGTATGTTGTGGTGGGCGGGTGTGGAAGATCAAGTCGATTAAGCGTCCGAGTTGGTGTTGCCTCCAGCGCCATGCTTCCTCCACAAAAGGAGGGGCAGGGTTCAGTCCCCAGATTTCCCCTCCCGCAACCCCACCATCGATTAAGCTCAAGTTCCCGTTACTTGAGACGACCAGTCACCAGAATCAGATCATATCATCATACTCAGTGACTCAATCTTGGGTGACCCGTGCTTTCAGACCAGTAAGCTACAGTATCCATGGACGAGGAGCTGGCGGAGAGCTCCGCATTGCATTCTGCAGCCCAATATAGATTCTCCCGTGCCTATTCGTGCTGCAAGTTTGACTGTTTATTCCGCAGTCCCAACCCAGAAGCTATGTACAGTACGTACCTTTGGCCTACCATCTTCCAGCCATCGATGCCACCCTCCAAGTTTGCTGCCATGATGCGTCTCGCAAGCGCCACCCTACCATCGCATCCCAGAATCAGATCACTCCATATGCACACTACCCACAGGGCCTCCTTGCCTAATCAGCGTACGCACATGCGGCTTTGTTCAGTCCAACGGCACATGCTAAAATGAAAACCGCCAATGAAGTCATGAGCCGACGACGCCTCGTCCCATCCTCCTCCTCCCCTGCTTCCCGACTTCTCGAATACCGGCCGCAGTCGCCCACGCGAAACGGGCCGCCCGTGCGTCAAAGATATATCGGTCCCAAGTGAGACTGTGACTCTGGGCCGATGCATCTACGTATGTATATTGCCCCTGCCCCCGGCCTAGGTAGGTCAATCTATCTCGCAGCATGCGCTCGACGGCTTTGTGTCCCGCTGCTCGGTACTGTCCAGGTACTCCCGGGGAACTCACACACTCGGAGCTCTCAAGGCGTGCAAGACGGCCAGGCCAGCCTAAGACTTAGTACCGCTACCTGGTAACTAGTTTCTTTGAACCACCTACGAATAACTAGCATAAGAAGCAGCAGAAGACCTTCGAGGCAAACTACTATCGAGCTTGGGGGGGGGGGCCTTTTTTTCAGTTTGTTTCCAGCTTTTTGGTGCTACAGATGAACCACTTGCGCGAGCCGTACGCGGATACTCGTACGCACCTGGCAGTGCTGGCACCCTACAACACCCCGAAGCCGATGATCATCTGGGCACCGACGCCGCTTCGCTTGATCGCTGAGACAGTTTCTGGCAAAGGGGACCAACGTATCTCGCGAACCATCTTTTTCGGACGCTTGTTGCCGATAATACGAGAAGCTGCTTCGCGTGCCCACGTTCCATACGGCACGATTCCCCAGTCTCATCTTCCTGTCGGCCGCATTGTTCAGGGCTCTACCAAGTAGGCCGATTGTCATCAAGAGAATCCGTCTCCTCCCGTGCTGCCATCCCGAAGCCCAATCGTTCATCTCGTGTGGCGCAAACTTGTGTGTTTCTCCGTCGATCTGCCCGTCAATCCAAGCTTCAGCGAATTGTTTACCGCCCGCTGCGCCTTTGCGCTCCCCTCCACCCGTGCGACCTGAGTCTCGCCTCGCGCAGTCCGCAATCCTCCCCCGGCTTCACTCGCGTCCGGGCCCTGCGTCACGCTCACGTTCACAGAACCCCCGACCTTCCCTCAAGCGGACTCACTGCCCGGCCCCATCTGTCTCAAGCACCTCGACGGACCAAGCCACCCAGACCAGCCGTCAGGCGCCCTTTGACTACTCTGCGTCTTTCTCCCCGATACCCGTCGTCGAGACCCTCTCATCAAAAAGGAGATAGCCCAGTGTTGCCCGGTACGGCTGCTCGCTGGTGGCTTGCGGGCCCAAGTCATGGTTTACTGTGGAAAGCCCTCAAAGGGCTGTCAGATGTGTAGGTCGCGCCGCATAAAGGTCCGTCATCCAACCCTGAGCACATTCACTGGTGGCGAAGCTAACCTCTCATGACACTTTTCAGTGCGATGAGACGAAGCCCACGTGTAATCAGTGCGCGAAAAGTCGTAGGGTCTGTCCTGGATACAAGGATGAGTTCGACTTGGTTTTTCGCAATGAGACTCAGGCAACCGAGAGGAGGGCGCGGAGGGCTAGCAAAAAGGCACCCGCCCCAAAGTATGGTAAAGATGCCGTCTATGTCGATAGCTCCGCGTCGTCCCTGTCACCCATATCTTCAACCGATTCGGTCATCATCCAGGCTACTCCACAAGTACCTGTAGAGGAGCAGGCTGCCTGCCACTTCCTCTCCAACTTTGTCCTCGTTCCTGTTCAGGGGAGTGTTCGAGGATTCATGGAGTTTGTCGTCCCTCTCATGAAGATGGACGATATCCCGCAACACTTCAAGTACGCCTTTGACGCCTGCGCTTTGGCTTCACTGAATAACCGAGTCGGAACCGGAAACGACTTTGAAAAAGAGTCTTTAGGAAAGTACACAAAGGCCCTGTCTGCCACGTACGCTGCGTTGCGCGATCCCGAAGTTGCCAAGCAAGACGCCACACTGGCCTCGGTCCTTCTTCTGGGGCTCTTTGAGAACATAACGGCGCGCCATGTCGGCATGCTGGCCTGGGGCTCTCACATCGAAGGCGCCATTCAGCTAGCCAAAGCTCGCGGGCGCAAGCAGCTGCGCACGAAGGTCGGGCTGGCGATGTTCATAGCTGTCCGAACCCAGATGGTAAGCTTTGTACACTCTAGCCGATAAGGAACTTTATCGACAGACGGCTTGGATCAACGATCAAGGCTGACGAATGCTCTTCGCAGATAATTCACAGCTTGAGCACGTCGAAGTGCCCCGTCATGGGAGCCGATTGGTGGATGAACGATACCATTCGAGACGAACACGCATCCGAGTGTCAGCGTCTGAACATTGTCATTGGCGAGATCCGAGCCGAGGCAAACCGCCTACTTGCTACACCGACAAGGTCCATCGAGCATATCGAAAAGGTCGCTGCGCTGATGACGAGGTGTAAGGCTCACGACCAGGCTTGTGCCGACTGGGCCAGCAATCTACCCGAGTATTTTCTTCCCAAGACGGTGGCTTGGGAGACTCGAGTACCCAGCAAGGACTACACCAAGGCCGAGGTGTACCCCGGTCGAGTCGACGCCTATCAAGACTTGTGGGTGACGAGCGTCTGGAACATGATGCGATGCTCTCGAATGGTCTTGGCCTCCATCATCGTGCGCTGCGCCGCATGGATCTCGGCGCCCGTGGACTATCGGACCACTCCAGAGTATGCGACCGCGGCTCGAACCTGCACTACCGTCATCACAGACACCATTGCCTCCATTCCGTACCAGCTGGGATGGTTCGCGAAGCGCAGGGATCTTCTAGGCAAGGCAAACTTTTCGACCTTTGGCTGTGGAGAGGAGGACGCGCAAAAGGGGCTCGGTGGATACTTCGTGACGTGGCCGCTTTCTTGCATCTACGGGCAAGATTACATTACGGATTCGCAGCGCCTTTGGGTTCAGGGTCGGTTTGAGTTTATCGGGTCACAGCTCGGCGTGCGGTATGCACACATGTTGACAGAGGTAGGCAACTCGCTCACATCATTCTTGATGTTCCCTAATATGAGTAGCCGAGGAAAAGCTGATCGTCGGCTGCAGCTAAACGTGCGAGTGCCCTCCATGCTCATCCGCAGAGACGGCCTCGTCTCCAATCCATACCCGCAAGCACCAGACTTTGAGAAGATACTGTCGGGGAGAATGGCCCCCCATCAGGTCGAGCCTGCAAGCCCTCTGCAAAACCGCGAGGCGGCGCAGAGGGAGACTATTCAACGCCAGACAGCCGAGCTTGTCAGCAAAGCCATGGGCACGTCTGGTCGGATCGATGAGTGGACCGCGAAAACGTGGTTACAGCTTCAGCATTTGACGACGACTGAGACATGAGAGTTCAGTTCTTCTTAGAAATAGATCCGAAACCGCGTCAGGGGAAACAGCAGGAAGAGGATGAGACACTTGAATACTCGAGGACCTCGGATAGCGTCTGTCCATCCTCTACCACACGGACCAGGTAATATATGACGTCGCTGGCTCATGGCGCATCGCAGGTCGGATGTTTGGTTATTTTTTGTTTCTAGATACCCACGAGGCGCATCAGGTAGTAACGTTCCTTACTTCTGACTCTGCTCGAGGCGCAACCTTGATCTATATCTCTATGAAGCAGTACAAGCTCCTGGCAGGACGTGAAATGATACAGAGGGTCATATCGTCAAGATGGCGACTAGAAGTCGCACAGCCGATGTTCATCATGGTCGTTCCACTCAGCAAGAACGATGAGAGCTCGAAAGAAGGGGGGGTCGCGCGTCTAAACGTCGGATAAGGTGGTAGTCGTACAAGTGACCGGCCAAGAGAAGCGACTATCGCAAGCGAAGCCGACCAGTCTCAACTTGCATCACTGCCGGATGCGCCGGTACAAATCGTTCGCGTGTAACATCTGATTCGCCTGCCGGTGAGACCTGGATGAAGGACATGAGCTCGCAAGAGAGCGTCAGGGCGGGCGCATTCCGCATTCCGCAATTCGCAGCTCGCAGCATTTCGAGACCGGTCGGGCGACAAGATTGTCGCATCGAGAGAGGTTCCGCGGTTCGACTATTTCTTCCTCCTCTTACTGTAGCGCATACGTTAGCACACCCCCAGGTTGGCTTTTCAGGTGACGACTGGAGAAGGGCTTACAGCTCCTCATTCTGCTGTGCGCCGCTGAGATTCCAGGCCTTGACGACCCAGCTCTGAGTGGCGTCGACGTAATTCTCGTTTTGCATCTCCTTGACGCCGACGCGAACGCCGTCTTTTGTGAAGACGACGTTCTTCTTGCCCATGCGCTCCGAGGCCGAGTCGCGAAACTTGGTAGCCGACAAGTAGACGTGATAGAGGACGAAACCGATGACGGACAGGATGGTGAGCGTAAGGATGAGCGGTATGATTTGCCTGTTCGCAGTCAGCGCGAACCTGGCGGCTGTGGGGCGAACTGCGCGTGGGAAGAGAGTGCGAACTCACCAGAGGGCCGAGGATGAGCTAGAGCTGCGAGCCATGACTGCGATATGGTACGGCGAGGATGAGTGTGCGATGGCGGATCGAGCGCGTAGGCAGTGGACGAGGCAGACGAATGTTCGTAGGAAAGCACGGGAGTGAAAGGTGGCCGTGTCTGATAAAGAAGAAGAAGATCCAGAGCTAACTCGGCAATGGCGGAGCAGCGAGAGGGGGGATAGTGTGGGAGGCGCAAGGTAAATGCGCCCGGCCACAAAAACGATCAATGGCGGTTAGTATTTAGTGTCATCCGTTTCCAACCCTCCGCACGGCCTCGGCGGTTCTCGCAGCGGGCGCTGTGCAGTTACCTGGATAATGGAGTAAGTCAAGTAAAATATGGGCAGAATGCAAGCCGGTGCATGCCTCGTCTGTCGATGGCGATGAATATTCGAGAGATAGTCAAAGACAAAAGACGCAGCTTATGCGCCAATGGCCAACAAATAGGGGGTTCCACGAGGTGCAAAGATGATCGGCTAACGCTGGTGAGATATTACGGTAAGTAGAGCTGGAATAATTTTGGATCGGATGGATGGATTGTTGGATGCAGCGGACCGCAGCTCACAGGGCGGGACGGAGCGGCAAGGATTCGCCAAGTCGACCGGAGTTCTGCTTGTTTCCTTACTTGCACGCATACTGTAGAAGCAACAGACCCGACCAGACGTGAGCTTACAAGTGATCTGGCGGATGGCTTTGTAAGGCGAAATGACTGGCTGCCTCCGCCACGGTGCACCGCCCCTTGTAACTTATTTGAGGCACCGGCTCCTGAGTGAGGTTGCCTTCTGGCTAAGTTCCTTCCAAAGTCCGAACGCGCAAGTCGTTGCTTTGCCCACTGCTCCAATACGAGGAAACACGAGGATGGTCTCATCAAGTACAACAGGGTCCGGTTTCAAGCCCAGATGCTGCATGGCGCGGGCACTTTTGAATGAGACGCGTTTGCGATTTCTCACATGAAAAAGCTCGGCACCCCAAATGACAGGGAGGCTGACAGCCGCAGATCGTTTGATGTCCTGGAATTTGCCGGAGACTGCAAGGCTCGTGGTGTCGAGGCAAGCAGCAAAATGGGTTGAAGTGTGCGTGAAGCGGGAAGAGCAGGAATCAGTACGGAGTACTCCGTGGATAGGATACTAACCTTGCTGTAGACGTCTGGTTGAGGCCACTTGGGAACGTAGAAGTACTGTATAGTAATTGCCGTTCTCACTTCTTGCACACAAAGAGGGGCTTGCACAAATACCAGATCTCAGACATGAGTTAATTCCCCTGAACCTAGGCCTAGCCTATTCGTACATCGATGTAAGAAACCGCGTGGCATTTCCGTCAAAGCAGGCACCTTCCCTCTGTCCACAGTCCTCTGCTAACTTGCTTGTCCGGACTTCGAAGTGGCGGACCACCCGGCAATACCTCCACTTACCGCCCTTTCCCCGCGTGCTACCAGGTACCCCTGCTACCAGAGACACGGGTCTGCGACCTCATGTCCACGAGCTTTGACCATACGTGGCAGGCGGTGAGCTCAACTCGGGAAAAGGACACAACGCAGCAGAGGAGCTCGCCGGCCTTCTCCACCAAGGCCCAAGCTGTTGCGTTGCGACGCACCGCCCACCGACTCTCGCGATCACGAACGACATCGACGCTACGTTCTTGGTCACAGAAGCCTGCCGAATTCGGCTCTACGACACAGGCTCCCAAGAAACCCTTGTCCTACGACGTGTCGACTATCATTTTTGGGATAATCGATCCTCGTCCCTCTCTTGGTCTCGCTCAACCCCTTACCAGCGCCCTTGAGCTTCTCTTCTCCGCAACAATCTGCTATCTTGGTTGCGACCTCGCCACCCGCCATGTCGGCTCCTCCCAACGATGGGTACGGGCAGTACCCGGGCGAGCAACAACCTCCACAACAGCACTTTGAGCAGCCCGGCCATCCTGATGCATCTCAAGCCGACGGCGCCTCAGCGGCCGCTCACGGCAAAAAGAAGAAGAGAGGCTACGCCGCCCAAGCCTTCGAGGTTGGATCCGGAGCCAACGCGACTGTTGGCGGCCAGGTTCCGGGCATGGGACAACAGTACGGCATGCCGCCTGTTCAACAGCAGCCTGCAGCCTACGGCGGATACCCTCAGCCCGACCTCCAACAGCCCGCCGCTGGCGCGCCCGGATACCAATACTCCCAGGGCTACCCGGCGGCCCAGACTGCCGGACAGCCTCCGGCTCAACCCCAGCAGATTGGATATGGCGGATATCCGGGCCCTGACCAGGGCTACGCTGCACCCGGTCAGCCCGTGGCCGGCGGCGTCGCTGGCATCACACAGGGCATGGGAGGGATGCAACTGGGAGGCCAGCCGGCACAGCAACCCCAGCAGCCCATGGGAGCGCAGCCGCAACGGGCCGGGCCCCTGAACCACCTCTACCCGACAGATCTGATGAACCAGCCCTTTTCAGTTGCCGAGCTGGAACTTCCTCCTCCGCCTATTGTCCTTCCCCCCAATGTAAGTCCCTCAACACGCTACTCGGCCTCGCATGTCACTCGCCGTCTAGAGCCCACATGCGCTGACTCGGCCTTATCTAGACCAGCGTGACGCCATCGCCGAGCGCCAATTGCCCACCTCGCTACGTTCGGTCGACCCTCAATGCGGTTCCCACGACAAACTCTCTGCTTAAGAAGTCGAAGCTGCCGTTTGCGCTCGTCATCCAGCCCTATGGGGCGCTCCACGACGATGAGGACCCAGTCCCCGTGGTCCAAGACCAGGTCATATCCCGATGCCGCCGATGCAGGACATATATCAACCCCTTCGTCACCTTCCTTGATCACGGCCACCGATGGAGGTGCAATATGTGCAACCTGAGCAATGACGTTCCCCAGGCCTTTGACTGGGACGCTGCCGCGCAGCAGACCGCGGATCGCTGGCAGCGCCACGAGCTCAACCACTCCGTCGTCGAGTTTGTGGCCCCTCAGGAGTACATGGTTCGGCCTCCTCAACCGCTCGTTTACCTCTTCCTGTTCGACGTGAGCTACGCGGCTGTTTCCAATGGTCTTCTAGCCACGAGTGCCCGCACGATTCTCGACAGTCTAAACAGGATACCCAACGCCGATAGACGCACGCGGCTTGGCTTTCTTGCCGTCGATGCCAGTCTGCACTACTTTTCCATTCCCAAAGATGAGGATGAGAACGCAGAGACAAATATGCTTGTCGTCAGTGATCTGGAAGAGCCGTTTCTGCCTGTCCCTCACGATCTCTTGGTGCCGTTGACGGAGAGTCGCCAGAGCATTGAAAAGTTCTTGCAGAGGCTCCCTGACATGTTCCAGAATAACCAGAGCAACGGTTCGTGCATGGGCTCCGCTCTGCGCGCTGGTCACAAGCTCATCTCCGCGCTCGGCGGCAAGATTGTTGTCCTGACCGCGTCCCTCCCCAACATGGGTGCAGGCAAGCTGGAGATGCGGGAAGACAAGAAACTGCTAGGCACTTCCAAGGAGGGCAGTCTTCTCCAAACCGGCAACAGCTTTTACAAGAGCTTCGCCGTCGAATGCTCCAAGAATCAAGTCTCCATCGACATGTTCCTCTTTTCGTCCCAATACCAAGACGTCGCATCACTCAGCAACCTGCCGCGGTACACTGGCGGACAGACCTGGTTCTACCCTGGTTGGCATGCCTCGAGGCCCGAGGACGCTCTCAAATTTGCCTCTGAATTGAGCGACTACCTTTCTTCCGAGATTGGCCTCGAGGCGGTTCTCAGAGTTCGCGCCACAACTGGCCTGCGTATGAACACCTTTTACGGCAACTTTTTCAATCGCAGCTCTGATCTCTGCGCGTTCCCTGCATTCCCACGCGATCAGTGCTATGTAGTGGAAGTGGCTATTGATGAGAACATTAATAAGAACTTCGTCTGTCTTCAAGCGGCCGTATTACACACCACTTGCAATGGCGAACGGCGTATCAGGGTCTTGACTTTGGCTCTACCGACGACGACGAACCTCTCCGACGTGTACGCCTCGGCAGATCAATGCGCTGTGACGACATACTTCAGCCACAAGGCCGTCGAGCGAACGCTGAGCAGTGGCCTGGAAGCGGCTCGCGACGCCCTGCAGGCCAAGCTCACAGAGCTGCTGCAGACATTCAAGAAGGAGCTGGCTGGTGGCAGCATGGGGGGCGGTCTGCAATTCCCTGCCAACCTGCGCGGACTGCCGGTGCTGTTCCTTGGACTGATCAAGAACGTCGGACTACGAAAGTCCACCCAAATACCATCCGATATCCGATCTGCGGCTCTGTGTCTTCTGTCGACGCTGCCAGTGCCGCTGCTTATACGGTACATCTACCCAAGGCTGTATTCCTTGCACGACATGCCGGATACCGCGGGTATGCCTGATGGCGAAACGGGCCAGATTGTCCTGCCATCTCCCGTTAACCTGTCTTCGGAACGGTTCGCGCCGTACGGCCTGTACTTGATTGACGATGGACAGACGCAGTTCCTGTGGGTCGGTCGCGATGCTGTGCCGCAGCTAATCGCAGATGTATTTGGCGTCGAGGACCGAACACAGGTGCAGGTCGGCAAGGGTCGAGTTCCCGAGCTTGAGGGAGACTTCAACGAGCGGGTTCGGGCTGTCATCCAGAAGAGCAGGGACCACAGATCACTCGGTGTTGGAAGCATCACTGTTCCACACATGTACATCGTGCGGGAAGACGGCGAGCCCAGCTTGAAGCTTTGGGCGCAAACGCTGCTTGTCGAGGATCGAGCCGACCAGGGCGTCAGCGCGGCTCAGTGGCTTGGTGTTTTAAGAGAGAAGGTCAGTGAAGCTTCATGAGCATCCTTGCTACGTCTACCTTGTGGGCGGCTCTTGCTCCCTTTCGCGACACTGACTGACAAGTAATGCACAGGTGGTTCAATAAGAGTCGGGCAGGGAAGATGAATAGGAAGAAGGATGCGCCATTCGAACCCATTGCATAGACAGGCGATACGGAGACGAGAATCGGCTTGAACGGGCTTGCGGGGAACGAAAAAGGGGTGTTGTTGACAGGACAAGAGTGGTGAGACGTCAAGGTGCCGGCGAAGGTGGCGAATTGCATGGCCCTTGATTCTGAGTGCGTAGTATGATAGCGACGAGGTCTTTTTTACAATGTGAAAAGTCGTGATATGAGCGGACAGGTTTGTGCCCCGTAGACAACGCGCGCAGAGTGCTCACGAGTCGGTGATTTCTTTTGACATTCGGCAGATTACTTGAAGCCATATGATGAAGCTTGAGGAGGAGCGATAGCTGGTGATCCTCCGTGAACTGCCAGCGGTAACAGACGAAGGGCGGACGAGCTCAAGCTCCTGGTGTGTGACCGGCCTGCGCGCCCGCGCGGGTGGACCGGTGGAGATCGATCGGGGAGAGGATTAATTTAGAACCTGTAACCGGGGAACGGGATGGAGCAGTGGGTGGGGATGCCGGGGGGCCAAGCGGCTCTCGAGCTCGAGAGTGGACATGCTGGATGGGGTGAAACTGTGGTGGAGAGGAACGGACGCGGTAGCTACAACACTTTGTGCAGTTGATGTTTAACGATGGCGAAACGAGGAAAAGGAAATCGTTACGAGGTGCGAGGTATGAGTCTGCAGGTCTGTTATGCATCATGGACCGAGAGTTTCTTTTGCATGCCGGTCAATACGCTCTTGACTGTGAAGATCTGGATCCTCGAATGTCTTTTCATCGCAACGTACATTCGGCTTTGGGGGCCATGTTGCTGCGTTAGGAACTGCATATCGTCTTTGGCCAGAACCAACAGAATGGGCGCAGAAAGGTGGAAGCAGAAGCACGATTAGGAAGCCTGAAGTCCCGATGAAGGGGCTTTGGGGGCTTTGTAAGTCGTAAAAGAGTACGGTATGGTGTCTGGGCTACAAGCAAGCACGACGGGTTTCGAGGTCCAAGTGCCAGTTGGTTGGTATTTCAAGCCACGTCCCGAAGAAGATTGGAGACTAACTTACATACTGCAGAAGATCAGTTGCGTAGTTCCAAATCATCCCAGCCCAGCAATGACAGCTCGAGCTTCTCGTTTAAAACATGTTGCGGTGCGTCGGGACTGCCGCCAGGCCCATCGAGCGGGACGGGCCAGGTCGAGACACCGTTGAGAGGTCAAGGGGGGGTTGAAACGCCCTACAATAGCAGATGCTTACCTAGGCACTTGTCAGAGTGTTTCCAACCGGTACGACGCGAGTGGCTGCGCCGAGCTGGGAGCGTGCGGCGGCTCTAGCAGAGAGCAGGTTCGAACTGTGAGGGACGGAATGGGAGCGTTTGAATGGGTGCTATCAGGTCTGAGGTACCAAACTGTCTGCACGGGGGTACTTGGGCATCAGGGCCCGGGCACACACACACACTGGCGCGGCCCGGGTTTTCTTTAGGCCCCATTTCTGGTCGGGGAGCCGAGCCAGTTGCAGCGGGTACGTATCGAAGCTGCAAGTGTGGGTCGCGGGCTTTTTTTTCTTGCTTGCTCGATGTCTTGGGCAATGGGCCCCCCATCCGCTCGGGCTTGTACAGATGTACATACAGTACAGTAAGGTAATTGCTATGAGGAAGACAAGCATCATTGATGAGCGTTGGGTGGTCAAATTGGTAATGCAGAGTATTGTTGCGCCACTCGTCAAGCCATGTTGCAGAATTCTCGTTGACGGGTGATTACCATTTCGTACTGTACAATGGCATCGTGCCATTTTGAGCAAAAGTCGACATCCACAAGTGGCATTGAGCAGCGGCATGCTTGCTGCATCTCTCAATTGGCAACGTACGGTACCTTGCCTACCTAAGTACCTATGAGTACGGAATACCGTTGCTCGATTCACTGGCCGCCCGCTTGCACCTCGAGCTCTGCCGTCTCCGGCGCCAAATACAAAGCTTCCCGCAAAGTACCTCTACCGCCCACCGTTCGTTGGCCCTCTTGCAACGGGGGTGAACGGACCCCGCCCAGTCCCCAATCCCAATGCTTTAACCCCTCCTCCGCCCAAAACGCATCCAGCCTTTGTAACCGCCGTCACCGGGAGGGGCCCCCTCTTCTTCCCTCCTCCACCAAACTTGAAGTGACTGCACCGAGTTCCACTGACGGACGACCTGGCAAACCGTCCATCCGTCCGTCCCCTCCACACACGCACCACCCCCCCGGTTCCTCTCCTTTCCTCGCGACGCCGAAACTATCGCTACTACGCCTCCCCTATCCTTTCTTTCCCCTTCTCACTTCCCTCGTGCTTGCCAACGGCTGCTTTGGATACCTATCTACAGTATCATCCTCGCCTTGTCGTCACCTTGACTTCGATCATCATTCGTGGCCGGAGCTTCACCGTTCGTTCCGCACAGTCAACCTACTACTGTGGCTTCCTGGCCCCCCCAGTCCAGCCTCTTTCCGGCCTGCGAGGCCCCAAGCGGATTACCCGCCGATAATCAGCGAGCGCGCTTCCGGCTCGACCTCTTCTTGTTCGCCCCGTGCTACCCTCCGATCCCATCTGCACACGCAACACCTTCGTATTCTTTGACGACGATCGCCTCCCTGACTCTTCGACGTCTCGCATAAAGTACTTTCTGGCCCGGTGCCCGATCAGCGAGTCGGCTCTCTCCAAGTCTTGGAGTGCTCGTCAGCCTCCAGTCCTACTGACGAGCGGCGTGCCACCACACGGCTCCCCAAACCCTGACCACGAGACCGCCGTCACTTCCAGGGCAGCCATTCCTCGTCGCGGTGCGATCACGCCATGTCTCGCTCAACCGCTCAAGGCAGCGGGGCAGCCTCTCGCAAAATCTCCTTCAATGTGAGCGAGCAATACGACATTCAAGATGTCGTCGGTGAGGGCGCTTATGGTGTCGTATGGTGAGTGTCCTTCGGTCCACAGCAATGTCAGAAGGTTTGCTTACCACAACTTTTATAGCTCCGCCATACACAAGCCCTCTGGTCAGAAGGTGGCCATCAAGAAGATTACGCCATTTGATCATTCCATGTTTTGCCTCAGAACGCTGCGAGAAATGAAGCTCCTGCGCTACTTTAACCACGAAAATATCATCTCTATTCTCGACATCCAGAAGCCCCGAGGCTATGAGAACTTCAACGAGGTCTACCTAATTCAGGTGCGTACTTGCTTGCGGCTTGACATCGCTTAGTCTCGATCACTCACAATCAGTCTAGGAGCTCATGGAGACGGACATGCACCGCGTCATCCGAACCCAGGACCTATCCGACGACCATTGCCAGTACTTCATTTACCAGACTCTGCGTGCTCTCAAGGCCATGCACTCAGCCAATGTGCTGCACCGAGACCTGAAGCCCTCCAATCTCCTGCTCAACGCCAACTGCGATCTCAAGGTCTGCGACTTTGGCCTGGCTCGCTCGGCTGCGTCGCAGGAGGACAACTCGGGATTCATGACCGAATACGTCGCAACCCGGTGGTATCGCGCACCCGAGATTATGTTGACGTTCAAGGAATACACCAAGGCAATTGATGTCTGGTCTGTGGGCTGTATCTTGGCTGAGATGCTGAGCGGGAAGCCCCTATTTCCCGGCAAGGACTGTGAGTGTTTGCCTTCTCTATCGTCCTGCCGTCGGGTCTTTCATCTGCGAACAATTAGAAGTACTGACATGATACTGCGCAGATCACCATCAACTGACCCTCATCCTGGATGTCCTCGGTACTCCTACTATGGAGGATTACTACGGCATCAAATCTCGCCGAGCTCGCGAGTACATCCGGTCCCTGCCTTTCAAGAAGAAGGTTCCCTTCCGAACCTTGTTCCCCAAAACTTCAGATCTTGCACTCGACCTTCTTGAGAAACTGCTGGCCTTCAACCCAGTCAAGCGTATCACGGTCGAGGAAGCCCTGAAGCATCCGTACCTGGAGCCGTATCACGATCCTGAGGACGAGCCAACGGCTCCCCCGATTCCCGAGGAGTTCTTTGATTTCGACAAGCACAAGGACAATCTGAGCAAGGAGCAACTGAAGCAACTCATCTACCAAGAAATCATGCGGTAATTGTTTACATGTATATTGGCTCAGTGCGACTATGCTCTGAGGAGGGTATCGGCTGGTGACGCGGTCTGCCACAAGTCGCTGGGCTGAATTGAGCTGTGAGAACGCCTGGATGGCGCGCGTGGAGAGCAGCCGGTCTGGCCACGGGCTGCTCGACGTTGAATCGGGCAAAGTGGCCGATCACGGCGGTAATAACCGCGCGAGAAAACATGCTGATGATGATTGTCGGTGATGTTGGAGAAACAAGCTGTATTCGAGCTCTACATATTGATTACATTTTTCTGTCATGTGCCTGGGTGCTTGGGTGCAGTTGAGGGCTTCCGTATTTGCTCTCGTATAGCCCGTTGAAGTTGCATCATGAGGTGGCAGCGTGTCAGTGAAAGGATTCTCCGATGAAGGCTAGGACGAAGGCGGTGCCGTATGTGGGAGACACATGCAAAGGCATACGTGGGTGAGTGACATGTGTCTACGATGAATACTCTGTATCAACTTTGCCTATCGAGAAGATGAAGGTAGCGAAAGCTCAGACAATAAAGTAAATTGCGCTTTCAAGCATCAACGGCATAGTTAGGCTCGACGCTTTTGTGTTGCAGGGATAGTAGTACTTCTTGCGTGTCATTTCATCATAACTCTAAAGCCATTGATCATTCATCGCCGACTCCAAGCCCAAAACCAGTCCAGCCTTGATAAGATGAGATGAACCTGGTCGCCGCCCTCCTGGAGAAGGCATCCTCGTCGCTCCGCACCTCGCCGAGCATCTTGAGGGCGCGCACAACCTTGGCCCAGTGGACGTCTGTGCTCCATTTACTGGCGAGCGCCTCGGCACAAATAGCGTCCCAGTCCGAGGCGGGCTCCACGTCGTCGTGGGAGGCGGGCGACGAGAACGCAAAAGCCGGGCGCAGCTGCATCACGTAGGTGAGCATGGCGAACATGGCGTACTGCTTCATGACGGCAAGCCGGTTCTCCGGGCGGAATCGCGGCAGCAGGACGCGCAGGGCGTGGCCGACAGTCAGGACGTGGGCGAGGAAGAAGTCGTACTGGCCGTCGTCGTCGGCGGTGCTCATAGCCAGCAGCGCCGCGGCGCGCAGCCAGTCCTTGAACTGGGCGTTTGCGTCGTCGACGACCAGCGCGGTCCAGTGCTCGAGGAGGATTGGCTGGAAGCGCTCCATGACGATGGCGAGATTGGCGGCGCCGGGCTGGGACGAGTATCCGTCGAAGCGGGGGTCCTTGTGAATGCTGTTTAGGACGTCCTCCAGCTTGGTCGTCTTGTATGTGGAAGTGTCGTTGGGCGCAGAGTTGAAGAAGCAGTGGACGTCGCTGTACTCGGTGCAGCCGAGGCTCAGTGCCTCGGCGACGACTTGCTGGTTGTCAAACTCGTAGCCGTATGCGAGGTGAATGAAAGGATGGCCAACTGTGTCTTGTGAGCACTCGGCTTCCTTGAGAGTAGAGACAGACTACGTACGTCCGGAAATGAAGCCGTTTACAAGAGGCTTCTGGCCAGACCACAGGAATTCATCCACCACGGTCTCCCAATCTTTTCGACTTGCCAGCTCACCATCGAAAAAGTCCATGTAAGCCACGGTATACCTAGGCATCGTCATCAGCACAGGCCCCAATAGTTGTTTGGGATTAACATTACTCTTTATTGCCCCAAAACTCTCTCCAGTTTGTTCTCGTGACTTGCTTGCTTCGTAGACCAGTCACGGAGATGAGGTTGGGCTTCTCAGCCGAGTACACCTCGCGCAGCTTGTCGGCGGTGGCACCGAGCAAGTAAGATGAGCCGAGCGCCTGATTCCACGCAACATCATTAGACCCCTGCGCTTCTATTTGGAGAGGTAATTCATGGGACGGCTTACATGGGGGACGTGGTTGTGGAAAATCATGCGAGGCTCGCGCAAAACGGCAAACTGTTGATGGTTGTGTCCGAGCAGCTCATTCAAGGTCAACGCTGCATCAGTCTTGGCATCTTTCAAATTATACACGGGCGCTTCTTTGAGAGTCTCGGTCTTGGGAGTTTCTTGCCGTTGAGCCATATTTGTTTTGGGAGGCAAAGGTCTCTCTTGACGGGATCGAATGCGCCGCTGACTTGAACGTGGATGAGCGCCTGCTTATATACGAATTATCGTCATCACGTCGCCCTGAAGTATCTCTTCCCAGTCTCACGGCATCGATTGTCCGAAGAGTAAAAGATGCAGCCGGTCAATTGACACAGCGCAAGGCCGGCTCCACGCATCTTCAAGATCGGCAATTTGGCTCGTTTCGGCGTCGGCTTATTCCCCCCAAATGCCGCGAGCTAAAGCGGCAAACCCCAATGTAAGTGGGATTCGGACTTAGAGAGAGACCAGTCTGGCGCAGCGTCATAGACGTCGCCTCGGGGCTAGAAAAGAATATGTCGCGACCGGCGATATTCGTCCGCGTATAAGAGGTCTTTTTCGTTGTCGACCGTATCTTGCTTGATTCAATGGCAAAGACGCAGATATTGTACTGTAGTCAATTGATTTCATCCAGTCCATAATGCCATCATCATACGCAGTGCTCGGCGCTACAGGAAACGTCGGGCATGCGCTGCTCGAGGTGTTTTCGCAATTCCCCGACGACACCGTTCACGCCTACTGCCGCAACAAGCACAAGCTCCTGAAGCTCTCGCCGGGCATAGATCGCGATGATCGAGTGTGCATCTTTGAAGGTGGGCTGCAGGAGACAAATCTGCTGGTCGACTGCCTGCGCGGAACAAAGGCCGCCTTCCTGACCGTCGCGGCGTCTGGAAACGTGCCCGGATGCTCCATCGCCATGGAGGCCACAGAGGCCGTTGTCGCGGCGTACGAATGTCTCGAGGCTCAAGGCGAGAAGCTGCCGAGACTCCTCGTGCTGTCGTCGGCCTCGCTGGACCACAGCCTCATGTCGCAGACGCCCGAATTCATCCTCAACATTCTCTACCGCGCCGTTTTCTACGTCTACGAGGACCTGCGCCGCGCAGAGGCCTTCCTCCGGACGAAGGAGTCGCTCGTGTCGGCCACTTTCATACGGCCTAGCGCGCTATGCGTCGACCGGCAGAGAGGCCACACTATTAGCAGGACCGAGGCAAGGGCGCCGCTGTCGTTTCTTGACTTGGCTGCCGGCATGATCGAGGTCGCGCGAGAGGACGGTGACGTCTATCACTTCAAGGGTATCGCAGTGAACCCGACGTCCAAGGATGTAGCATTTCCCTGGCAAGCGCCCCTGGTCTTGGCAAAGGGGCTATTGCTGTATTTCTTTCCATGGCTTCACTCTTGGCTGCTGTGAGCTGATTGGCTTCGACTTGACTTGACTTGACGTTTAGATTCGGCTCGTCAGAGGAGAGTGGAGAGTCATAGGAACAAGAGTATTGTAACTTAGAGGTTGCAGAGATCTGAGGCGAATACTCGATGCCAGATAGTAATGATGCTGTTTCTGACACCACTTTGCCGGACATTTCCATCGTCGTCAATGAGCTTTTAAGTTAAAAGATTGTGAGCAATCATGGAATTGGATTGAGTTTTGGGTGTGCAATTAAAGACAAGGCGATCCAGTCGGGCGGGGTCGATACTCCATGTTCCTGCTTGTACCAGTGTGGAACGGTGACTGCATCCTCCCTTGATTCGCCTGTTCCAACTCATCAACCCCCCAGCAATATGCATCGACGTTGTGACACCTAGGCCGTTATCCTCCAACAAGTTCCCCTGCCACCAATCTCCGTACGACAACCTACAAATCAAACAGCCGGCTCTTCTTCGCAAAACCACCTTCATGAGCGCCTCGCCTCCACATCATCCCACCGAGACCCTTTCCTCGTCGCCTCGGGCAGGCGATCCGACCGATCCCTCGCTGCCCTCGACTCCCGCCGGCGCTTCCA
Source organism: Hirsutella thompsonii MTCC6686 (assembly GCA_000472125.2). Taxonomy (NCBI): domain Eukaryota; kingdom Fungi; phylum Ascomycota; class Sordariomycetes; order Hypocreales; family Ophiocordycipitaceae; genus Hirsutella; species Hirsutella thompsonii. Next base: position 63,414 of record APKU01000126.1, read on the forward strand.
GGCAAAATCGCCGGCCGCCTCCGCTCACACCCGCGGCCACTGCGCCGGCGACACTCGGTGAGGGAGCGGCCGGAGGAAGCGGCGGCAGCGGTGGCTCGTACTCTTATCTCGGCAGCATGTGGACGGGCCTCATACGGCGCTTCTCCGCCGAGGACGGCGAGTTTTCCAATCCGCTCGAGGCATCACCTACCGGTCGCCGCCGGCATCACGGTGAGCAGCACGGAAAGGATGGAGTCAATGGCGTTTTCGCTCCTCCCGTCGTCAGGAGGTTCAGTCCCTTCCGGCCCCCGCCGCTCGACCCCATTGTCCTGCACGGCTACAGGGACAGCACGCCCGGCTCGGCGCGCCTACTGTCGGCTGTCGTGGCCGAGGAGATCCGCACCATGGTTCCCGAACGGCTACGGATAGTCGAGGACTGGCGCCTGGTGTACAGCCTTGAGCAGGACGGCGCGAGCTTAGCCACCTTGTATCAAAAGTGTAGGCATTACGAGGGCCGCAGGGTCGGTTTCATACTCGTCGTAAAGGACGAGGAAGGCGGGGTGAGTCGATTCCGAGGTCTAATTGTTGACTTTTGGACATCGCTCGGAAGCCATACTGACCCTGTCTTTGCTAGACATTCGGCGCGTACCTCTCCGAATACCCACATCCCGCACCATCTTACTTTGGCAACGGCGAATGCTTCCTGTGGCGGGCCTCAACACTCGCCTCTCTGCCGCCTCCCCCGTCGGCTGACACGACGAACCTTACACGCAACATCACGCTAGGCCCTGCCACCAGCTCCGCGCCTGGCAGCGGCATGTCGACACCTAGCGAGTCGATTCGGTTCAAGGCGTTTCCCTATAGTGGGCTCAACGATTGCTACATCAACTGCGAGACTGGCTTCCTGAGTGTCGGCTCCGGTGGCGGCCACTACGGGCTGTGGTTGGACGATTCACTCGATATAGGCCACAGCTCTCAGTGCGACACATTTGGAAACGAACCGCTCAGCGATGCTGGCGAGAAGTTTGGTGTACTTGGTGTCGAGCTTTGGGTAGTAGGGGCTACGTCATGACAAGCGTCTACGCCCGTGGTTTACTACCGAGCAGAGTTATTTCTGCCCGTAAGACTTTGAGGTACGGAGGGAGGCTCTGGATGCTAATGTGAATGAATACGGCACGACAACATGTGAGAAAACTTGGCTAGGCTGCGGCGAATCGTGATACCCGGGATTGGAATATTCTCTACTCCCTTCTTTTTCCCCTTGGATAGTTCAAAGGGGTTGTTCCGTAATAGAACTCGTTTTGAAATTCGACCAGTCGTTGTGGTGTTTGGAGCATGTTGCAGGCACGGTCGGCCTGCCTCTACAGCGCTCTCGCTCAAACCTGTGGCCTTATCAATGCCGCCTTTGCCCTTGACAACATGAGCCAACTTTTGCCGCGGAAAACGAGTAGGGGTGATATGTTGGCGAGACTAGCTTGGAGCGGGCCATGAGCTTGCCCGCATGAACTAGCTTCGTCTGGGCCTCTTCATATGGTCTACTATGGCTTCTAATACGCCTTCAGGCGACGGTACATCAGCACAGACGTCGGGTTCGAAGCCAAAGGTGTCGATAAGATGTGCTCTTGTCGTAGGGCCAATCGTAGCAACCAACGTCTTGGCATCTCGGCGTTCAGGCTGAAACTTGCCAGTGGCGTCCAGCATACCCAAACCGCGGAGCATGCTGTCACATCCGGTCGGAGAAAAGACAACAACCCATCGCACGGGGGCATGCTGCGTCTGCTCTAGAACGATTTCAAAGTCTTCGGGAAATGAGTCCATGACGCCTGTGCCGTAGACTACTTCCTCATCGACTCGTATTTGCTGCTCGATACCCAGTTCTGGGTTCATGAGGGTGCGGGGGATAATATCCCTGCGCTGTTCACCAACAAGAAAGAGCAGAGGAGGTTGCGGCGATCGATCAGGATACCACTGACTGTAATGCTCGAGGATGAAGTGCGCGAGGGCCTCACCGTTGCCGCAGTGCTGGCCGAATACCTGCAGAGGCGGGTTCTGCGGAACGGCTTCGAGGGCACGGGTAGTTGCAGGCCCGACGCTGTATACGGGAATATTCTCTAGATGAGGCCAGCCGTCGGCTCCTTCAGTGTCGAATGCATCGGTCAGCGTAGGGCTCTACCATGGGTCTTGGGCGAGCTTGGGCGCATGATCAGGCGACTTGCCTCAGGGGACTAGGCGATCGATGGTGCGAATCGGTCAACGGGGACTTCGTGGCGTACCTTTGCCATTGTTAACGACGGCGGCGAAAGTCTCGACGGCACGTTGCGACGTAAATATCAGGCCACCATATGCGCACTCGTCGGAGGGGCCGATTCGATGCTGCCGCAGCAGTTCCGCAAGCCTCGCAGTGCCCTTTTCGTCACGTCTATGGGATAAGACAGGGACAAATCGCGGTTCGAAACGGCTGCTCGTGTTCGCCGATGGCGTCGAGAAGAGCTCTTGATAGGCATCGCTGGGTGATGACTTTGTCTTGAGCAGCAGGACGGGGATGGTCGGAGCCGCCATTGTGGTTGACGAGAAAGCGAGAGCTGGTGGCGCGATACAAGCGTCACCGTAAGACTGCCATGAGATAATTGAAAGGGTGGCGCTGGCGAAACAAGCTGATTTGGACTGTTGAAATGGAGACTTTGTGAAGATGCGAGCCGAGAAACATTGTTTCCTTGCTTGTCGTCATTTGCCGAGGGACGGAGAATGGTAAAGTATTGCAGTCATTGGTTACGCGATATTTCATACTGTGACCGGGAGAGGCCGGCGCAAGTCGGCCCCACTCCAAGGTCCGGCTACAGTAAGTCTACAGTACATCAAGTACTGTGTCACCGGCCGGGCATCTTCTGAAATGACATGCCCTTGCTCAATCGAGTCTTATCGATATACTACGCGGACATATGCAGTAAGGCCGGCGATTGCTCTAAAGTCCTTACTTTTCGCCGAGAGTCAAAGTCGAGACTGAATAGCAAATCAAATTCATTGCGATATCATGATAACGACATAGATCTATCCTCGTGGAGTTGGACAATCACGTCTGCATACTTGTCGCGAACTTAGCATTCGTACCACTACCCACGACCAAGTAAATCCTTTGCGCGCGACACAAAGACCATTAACCACGAAATCGCGATTCGATAAGCCGACCGCGAAATGGCCGACCAAACCCGAGAATCCGCTGCCGTTACGATAGCTGCGGATTCCGAGGAGCAGCCCAAGAGGATACCAAAGGGCGTCGTGCTTGGTAAAGACGGAAAGCCGTGAGCCACTGTCCCCTCCTCCTCCGGCTAGCCCGTGAAGCGTCACATCCCATCGCGCCTCGATCTCTGACGATGCCGCATTCTTGATTAGTTGCCGAAGCTGTACATCATTCGCCGCTTGGGCCGCGCAGACCAAGGAAAAGACAAAACAAGGGACAAGCGCCATCACGAACACGGCCAGCGTCCAGCCTCGCGCCGATTGCCCGCCAGACGTCGAGGTTCTCGGTCGCAGCACATGGACTCTCCTCCACTCCATTGCGGCTACCTATCCAGAGGCACCGTCGCAATCGCAGCAGTCGGACCTCCTTGGTTTCGTCGGCCTCTTCTCCAAGCTGTACCCGTGCTGGGTCTGCGCCGAGGACTTCCAGTCGTACTTGGGCCGCCAGCAGCCGCGCGTTGGCAGCCGCGACGAGTTTGGCAAGTGGCTCTGCGGCGCACACAACGAGGTCAACCGGAAGCTGGGCAAGCCCGAGTTTGACTGCTCCAAGTGGGAGGAGCGTTGGCGCACCGGCTGGAAGGACGGGCGCTGTGATTGATGACTGCTCCTGGGTCGCCTGCTTTTTTTCCTTCTCTGCATGCAAGAGCGAGGTCCCCTTCTGGCGTTGATGACATCTGAAGATGCCAGCGTTCCTCTTGAGGCGTTGGGATAATGTCTTATAGAAAGTCGCGCTGCAACGATTCATTGCCGCGCGCGTGTATCATCATCTCTGGCGCAACTGGTCGACGGCGGAGCGTCTGCGTTGCGACTTACCCTCTCGACTCACCCGTTCAACTGTAAAACATCCTCCACACAATTGAAGAACATTGATATCGATTCATCTTGTTTCATCGTGGACTGAACTTTCGACGACAGTATTGTTTTCGAACCCGAGCCTTCCGGAGTATGCGGTCCCGGCATGCTCCGTATGCGGGCCCGCCTTGCCGGGTCGGTTGTGGCGCCTCCGATTACATCTCCGATTACATCACCATTGAACCTGCGCCGCTAAACGGTCAATGACCGTGAGCTGCAGCTCTGACTGATATGCATGAATTCACACGTTGTTTAGTCTACCAATGGCAAGTTCCTCTCTCTCTCTCTCTCTCTCTCTCGCACGGCTGTCGTACGGTTCAAACATTAGTTGTTGAGTCGGACATTGGTCCATGATCCATCCATCATCCTCGTCCTCTCTCCGGCAATTCGTCTCCGTCTTAGGTCCCGGCTCTCACGGAATCTGCAGGTGTGTGTGTTAGTTCCGGAGTCGATAGTCCACTTCCTTCGATTGGGCGTGGATACATGCCGTGTGCATAAATAACCCCGATCAGCCTGACGAGCCGACCCGTCCGCCTCTCGGGACTACTCACGAGCGACTTCAAGCCGCTCTTCCTTTCTCTGAAACATCAGGAAACACCTCCCTTTCCAGCCCCATCATGACTGACATCAGAGTCCAAAGCCTCAAGAGGCCTGTTGATGTTGCCGAGTACCTCCTCCAGCGCCTACACCAGCTCGGAGTGCGCTCGGTTCACGGCGTTCCGGGGGACTATAACCTCGTCGCCCTCGACTATCTCCCGGACTGTGGACTCAAATGGGTCGGCAGCGTCAACGAGCTCAATGCTGGTAAGTTGAGCTATCGAGGGCAGGTTTGGAACTCCCAAGCTAAGGATGGTTGTGCTGACCATGCATGGCCTCAGCATACGCTGCCGACGGTTATGCCCGCGTCAAGAATATTTCGGCCCTTATCACCACCTTTGGTGTTGGAGAGCTTTCCTCTCTCAACGGACTTGCCGGCGCGTACTCGGAACAAATTCCCGTGGTACACATCGTCGGATGTCCTTCGACCATCTCCCAGCGCAGCGGCATGTTGCTTCATCACACCCTTGGCAACGGCGACTTCAACGTCTTTGCCAACATGAGCGCTAGCGTCTCTTGTGTTACGGCCAAGTTGAATAACCCCTCCGAGATTGCCAATCAGATCGATCACGCCCTTCGCGAATGCTGGATTCGATCTCGTCCTGTGTATATCATGCTTCCGACGGACATGGTTCAGACCAAGATTGAGGGCAAACAGCTTGACGAAGAGCTCGACCTCAATGAGCCACCAAATGATGCCGAGAAAGAGACGTATGTCGTGGATGTCGTCTTGAAATACCTTCACGCAGCCAAGAAACCCATCATGCTTGTCGATGCCTGTGCGATCCGGCATCGAGTTCTAGACGAGGTACACGCTTTTATCGACAAGACCAAGATCCCGGTCTTCGTCACGCCCATGGGCAAGGGCGCGGTAGATGAGCAGAATTCATGCTACGGAGGTGTGTATGCAGGCGAAGGCTCCTACCCAGTCCAAGTCAAGGACATGGTCGAGTCATCGGACCTCATCATTACCGTTGGCGCTCTGAAGGTCAGAGTCTCCTTCCTCAAGGTTCTTCGCCTTACTATCGGAGGGCCATGAAGTTGCCATTCCGCGCTGACGGGGTTGTGCAGAGCGATTTCAACACAGCCGGGTTTTCCTATCGCACGTCGCAGCTGCAAACGATTGACCTGCATAGCGATCACTGCATAGTGAGATATTCGACATATCCTGGGGTTCGCATGAAGGGGGTGCTACGGAAGATGATTGATAAGATTAACACCAACGAAATCGCTCGTCAGGAGTCCCCGGCCGTCAAGAATGCTCTTGAGGAGAACGTCGATGGCTCGCAAACAATCACCCAGGCTTGGTTCTGGCCGCGAGTAGGATATTTCCTCCGGGAAAACGACGTCGTGGTCACCGAGACAGGGACCGCCAACTTTGGCATCTGGGATACCAAGTTCCCCACGGGCGTGACGGCGCTTAGCCAGGTTCTCTGGGGCAGCATAGGATGGTCCGTGGGTGCCTGTCAAGGCGCCGCTCTCGCCGTGAGAGATGCAGATGCAAATCGTAGAACAATTTTGTTTGTCGGCGATGGCTCCTTTCAGCTTACAGCGCAGGAAGTCAGCACCATGATCCGCCTCGGCCTCAAACCTATGATGTGAGTTCCACGTCGATGGGAAAGCTGGCATCAAACTCGACATCTGCTAACTGTCGGCAGTTTTGTCATCTGCAACGAAGGGTTCACAATTGAGCGCTTCATTCATGGTATGGAGGCCGAGTACAACGACATTGCCGCATGGAACCATCAGAGCCTGGTCGACGCTTTCGGTGGTAAGGATTCGTGCCGGACACTCGTCGTCAAGACCAAGGATGAGCTCGATAAGCTCTTCAACGACACCGACTTCAACGCTGCTTCCTGTATGCAGTTTGTCGAAGTCCACATGCCCAAGAAGGACGCTCCACGGGCTCTGGTCATGACGGCCGAGGCGAGCGCCAGGACGAATGCGAGAACTGAATAAAGAAAGGAACAATAAATGCAAATTCATTATTCTCGTCAGCGAGATTCAGATTCAACGGTCTGTGCGTAGAAAAGTATGTATCATAGTGGCCCGGGGTCCAAACCCATCTTACCACAAGTCTCCAAGGATTATCTGACGGTCGAGCCAGTTCAGGCAGTGCAAGTACGCTTAGGATCGACCGCCTCCTCTCGAAATCGCTAGGATTCGAACCATAATGCGTCCTTGATTCCCAGGCTGCGCCAAGCCCCAAAAAATGTCTTTCTAATGATTCACCAGTATTTCGTGTTCGCAAGTTATAAACCTCCCGTATCTGCAGATATTGTTCACACAACTCGTTCAGTCCAGCCGTCATTCAGCGCATTAAATCCCTCCAAGTCAGTCAAGTCGATACGCTCCGCACTAGATGGCCTGACCTGGGCTCGCATTCCAAATGTTCACGTGTTTGCGTATTGATAAAGGAAGAGGTGTTGGGACTTATCCGCGGCAAGTCACGAGGAAATGGTAAACGGGAAATCAATTGTTAAAGCAATGTTAACTCCAGGCTCATTACGTTCGGCTCTTTGTCCTGAATATACCTTCCTCCGAGGCTTGTAACAGGTTAAATCTGGACCATCATCCACCTCCCCTTGGAAAGCTAGACGCATGGGCGCCATCTATCGTTGCGCGGCCTTGGCCATGGTGTTGAGGGCACTGCCATTCTTGAACCACTCAAGCTGCGCCTCATTGAACGTGTGCTGCAGCTCAACCGTGAAAGACTTGCCGTCCTTGGGGTGAACGACCATGTTGACAGGCTTGCCAACGGCGAGCTCAGTGCAAGGAATGTCAACCTAGTAGGGATCAATGTCAGCACGTCGATTCGTTGACAATTATGTGTCACAGCAAGGGCGATGGCTCGTACCTTGTCATCAGGCTTCATCTTGTCGTAATCGGCGGGGTCGGCAAAGGTCAGCGGCAGCATGCCTTGCTTCTTCAAGTTGGTTTCGTGGATACGAGCAAAGCTTCGCGTGATGATGGCGAGACCACCCAAATGGCGCGGCTCGAGAGCAGCGTGCTCGCGCGAGCTTCCCTCGCCATAGTTCCAGTCACCAACAACAACCCACTTAACACCCTTCTTCTTGTAGTCACGGGCAACAGCGGGAACAGCATCCCAATCGCCAGTCGTGCAGTTCTGAATCTTGTTGGCCTCGCCGTTCGCCTCATTGATGGCTCCAATCAACATATTGTTGGAAATATTGTCAAGGTGACCACGGTATTTGAGCCAAGGACCGGCCATGGAAATGTGATCAGTCGTCGTCTTGCCCTTGGCCTTGATCAGAACGGGAATGTTCTTGGCGTCTTTTCCATCCCAGGGCTGGAAAGGCTGCAGGACCTGAAGACGGTCAGAGCTGGGTGACACTTGAACGTTGACACTGGCGCGATCCTTGGGAGGAGCCTGGTAGGTATCGTTGCCGGGGTCGTAGCCTTTGGAAGGAAGACCATCTCCAGTAGGAGGCTTCAGGAGAAACTCTTTGCCGTTCTTGTCCTTGAGCTTGTCTGTTAGAGGGTTGAAGTGGAGGGTACCAGCGATGGAGAAGGCAACGACAAGATCTGGAGAAGTAACGAAGGCATGCGTGCTCGGGTTTCCATCGTTCCTCCCTGTTATCTTGAGTTAGACTCGAAGCAACCAACCGTGGGGTACAGTGTCTATACCTGTAAAGTTACGGTTGTAAGAGGATACAATCGAGTTGGCCTCGCCCTTCTTGACGTCACGGCGATCCCATTGACCGATGCAGGGACCACAGGCGTTCGCGAGGACAATACCGCCAAACTCCTCGAAAGTCTTGAGCTGGCCATCGCGCTCAATAGTCGCACGAATCTGCTCGGAGCCGGGGGTGACAGTGAAGGCAGCCTTGGCCTTGATTCCATGGTCGAGGGCGTCGCGAGCAATCGAGGCTGCGCGGGACATATCCTCATATGAGGAGTTTGTGCAAGAGCCGATGAGGCCCACCTTGAGATCTTCCGGCCATTTATTGTCTTTCACCGCCTGGCTGAACTTGGAGAGAGGGGTCGCAAGATCAGGGGTGAAAGGCCCGTTGACGTGAGGCTCAAGTTCAGATAGGTTGATTTCGATAAGTTGGTCGTACTCGGCACCCTCGTCGGCGCGGAGCTCGTTCGCATAGACGCGCGCAAAATCACCTACTTCCTTGCGCTTTGTGGCTACCAAGTAGTCGTACATTCGGTCGTTGAAGGGGAAAACTGATGTAGTCGCCCCGATTTCGGCACCTGCACCAAGGTTAAAAGGGAGCCTCACTGCATGAAGTGTGGAAAGAACATACCCATGTTTGCGCAAGTGGCCATTCCGGTTGCGGAAATGCTATCAACTCCAGGACCTGACATGAAGAAGGTTGTTAGTAAAAGTGTTCCCGTTATGGAAGATGAGTGCGGCGATGTTTAGGCTCAATGATGGATGATATCCGCAGCAAAGCACATGCGACAATGCCTCGCCCATCCACGTGGACAACTCTAGTCGGTCGACAAGCTTGGCCAATTCGAGAATTGAAATCAAGCCCATCAATATGACCAACCCCAAGTGAGTGCATCACGTCGACCAACGGAATCAAGCTTTCCGATCTGACCACGGCAAACAGAATGGGGATCGGCGGAGGACATACCGTGGTACTCAATGATACTGCCAGTGCCACCTTTGACAGTAGTAATTCCGGCCTGAGGGTACGTGTCAGCAGCATGTCCAGAATGTGCGCATTTTGGGACGGACAAGTTTGAGAATGATATCTATGACATTTGTGAGCAATGTGACAAAACGGTGTATTTAGTCGTATAGGAGTCTTACCCTTTGGCGCGGTCCAGCCAGACATCTCGCCGGTCAGCTTTACACCGATAACCTTAGGCGCCTTGAGTTCCCACGGTAGATTGGCCATAACGTCGACAGCGTCTGCACCGCCCACACCAATGGCACACATGCCAAGACCACCAGCATTCTGGGTATCGTCAGTGGTAAAGCCTGCATCAGCAAGAGACGTGGAAAACTAACGACGGTGTGGCTATCAGTACCGATAAGCAAGGAACCGGGGAACGCGTAGTTCTCGAGAAGGATTTGGTGGATAATGCCTGAGCCTGGGCGCCAGAAGCCGATGTTGTACTTGGCGCAGGCGGAAGAAAGAAAGTCGTAGACCTCTTTGTTGATGCTAATAGCGCGTTCAAGATCTTTCTCGCCGCCAACTTGTGCCTCAATCAAGTGATCGCAGTGAACAGTTGTAGGGTTTGCGACTTGATCCATGCCGGCGGACATGAACTGGAGGATGGCCATCTGAGCGGTGGCGTCTTGGCAGGCGACACGATCTGGGCGCAACTTCAAGTACGACTTGCCACGTTCAATCTCCTGCCCATGAGGATCGTCCAAGTGGGAATACAGAATCTTTTCGGAGAAACTGAGAGGGCGGTTTAGGCGGCTGCGGACAATCGCCAGGTTTTCGGACATCTTCTTGTAGTTGATGAAGCTGTTGTCTTCCCAATTGTTCTGCCGAACCTATTTGGGGGAAGTGAGTTTAAGCCGCTTGTTCGAGTTGCTTGTCGACTCACCTTTCGGTCTAGGGGAGAATCAGAGACGGTTGCCATGCGGCGAACCCCAGAGACCGCGCAGCCAGCTACGCGGCCCCGGGCAAGGTTGCCCAGAACCTGTCGCGAGGCGAGCATGGCGGGCAGGTAGCGGTACGCAATTGACGACGCAGAGAGGAGAGTAGGTCCGAGTAGGTAAGAGGAGATGATACCACTCGGGAAGATCGGCCTAGCCCGCAACAGCTCTCGGCTTGCAGGTAGATGTTTATGAGGATGGATTTGCGTAGGATGCGAGAAGGGGAAGAAGTTCGCGAAGGTGGAGAGGGATGTTTTTGGCCTTTTCCGGCTCAGGATTGCCAGCCAGAGCCAGATGTTACCGAGCATACAGTACAGGGAGCACGAGTGGGGTCGCCGTGGCAGCGAGCCCAGAGTGCCAGCCCCGGAACTTGCAAGGATCGTATCCGCTACCTTGCCCTGTGAAGCAGGGAGAGGTCGACTGCCTGCAGGTCAAGTACACGTGCAGGACGAAGGGGGGACGGTACCTGCTGGCGTGTACTGCCCGCCGCTAGATGTGATGAGGTCGTGAGCGGAGAGCCCCTGTCTCGAAAGTTTCGGTACCTTATCAGCTTCAATATTGGGTACTTTATCCGAGGCTTCTAAAAGCAGTACTTTCTGAGGCAAGGGCAGCTCCCGTCATAGCGACTTACGAGGCAAGTCTCGAGAACCACTGGGGGTGGGCAGCTTGCAGCCAGTCACAAGCCTCGTGAAAATAATCCACGACAGAGCCGTTTCGTCATGGCGCCGAGCATTGCCCCCGGAAACCCCCTCCAGCCTTCCAACCCTCTTCTCCCCGGCGTTCAGACAGCAGCGAACCAAAAGCCGGATGAAAGGAATACGGTCTGCCCATGTGCGAGCGGCAGGCTCAGTCAGGACTGTTGTTGAGTTCTTGCTCAATCTTGCTGCGTAACTTACTACCTACCTAGATACAATACAGTAATTTACAGTACACGTATCGCGAGCTCTGTGCAGCTCCTCGCGGAGAAAATGGGCACTAAGCCAGGCGTCCAGTTTAAGCCCCATCTATTTGAGCTCCGCCATAGCCTTTCGTGCACGGGATAGCACGGCAAGCTCGGGACAGCCGTTGGCACTTTTCAGGTGCATTGGTAGAATATAGCAATTCAAATGCCTCCAGTATCCTTTGTCGCTGACTTTGACGAAAGTCGTACAGTAGGTGCATAACCTCATTGAGTGGCTTTTACGTGAATCATTCGTGCCTTTGTCGCATCCCAGTTTGGCGACCGATCCCGCCGACGGCCCCACCTCGGCTCCGGTCGGCTATCACGCGCATGGTAAAGAATGCGGATATCGCGTCTCGCTGCACAGTGTGCCGGGTCCCCTGGGGAGAAAATCTATGCCAGTTCACCCGTGCCCATTACAGGGCCCCGTGTGATTTACCTCGGCCTCGCTCGGTTCCCGCTCGTTATTGCGAGGCGGCTCGGAGCTTGGTGTCGGTCATCGACAACGTATAATTAGTCCTCCGTTTGTAACAACCTACACGAAATGTTTCATCAGGGTTGAGCGGGTAACAGCACGTGTATCGTGGACCGCAGGGCAGGAAATGGCGCCTCAGCGTTGAATGAGCCACGTGCAGTCACTTGGTCCGCTTACTGTACAGTACGCCCTACCCTCTCACATACCGGCTGATTGAAAGGCACGTGACATTGTGCAGCTCCCCCGGCATGGCATTCTTTGGCACTGATCGAGTATTTTGACGTGAGCTACAGTAAAGTACTGCACGGTGAGCACGGGTATCAGTGCCAAGCCCGTTCGAGAAGCTCGAGTGGCACATTGTAACACTGATTACTGTATTCGTACTTCGTAGATAGGTAGATAAAATTCCTTTTCGAGCAGTCTACTTCGTATAATTTATGATTAATGGCAGTGACCTCGAGACATCTGTTTGTGCATTTTCTCGAGACCTCTACAAATAACATCGCCATAACATGTCATGAAACCCTTTTTCTCTGCGTAGGAACGAAGTACCTGCCCTTAGAAGATATCGCGACTGGCGGGTCGACTTGGGCTGGAGGCTTCAGCCACGTAAGTAATGATTACGTAAGATCCCCTTGACCTGAGCGCTTGTATCGATAACGCGATAAATTCGATCTTCTCCACATTTCTCCCATCGCTACCTCGTGCTCTGACTTTCCATTGAATGTCGCGATTTTCCATGCTCAGGGCGACCACCCCATATTCCATTTGCGGTGCGACGATATAAGCTACCTATATAATTTTTCGTTTTCGGCAGCGATCATTCATCTTCCAATATCATGGGTGTCGGAAATAAGCGAACTCTGACCAAGACGCGACGGAAGACGAGGTGCGGCTCGACTATTTATCCTGATGATTCCCCTCTAACTAGTCGATAGAGATGTCGATCAAGTAAAGGCCGACTTACTCTCCGTTAGGCATCTCGAACATTTCAAAGGCACCAAAGCCTCCGCAGATCTCCCTGGCCTCGGCCGAAATTATTGTGTCGAGTGTGCGAGATGGTTCGATACAGAGTCAACCCTGCATGCTCATCGCCGCGGCAAGCCCCATAAGCGCAGGTCGGTAATGCCTAAACCTTAGTCGTGCGCGTTATGAACCTGCTGTTGACGTTGCAAAGACTCAAACAGCTCCGCGAGGAGCCGAACCCCGATCCCCGAAAGGTCACAGGAGCACCTCACAACGCATGCGACAATGATTGCGGTGATAATAGGGATGCCGTCAGAGCAGCGACCGAAGACATCAACATGGCGACCTGAACCACTGCTTGCTTGACTGTTCTTATACCCGAGTATCCGGCATCTTGCCTATTGTCGGGTTCCATGAGGGCTTGAGCAGGTTCGGGCAAGGACTGTTGAAAGCGGGCATGACCATATCCGGCTTCAATTCATCTCGCGCCACGACCACGAGCTCTGGCCAAACCACTGGCACGACCTCGTCCCCGGCCGGCGGCCGGTCTTCCTCTTGTTGACGAGCCCCGCGCGTAGGGGAGACGGGACTGCCGACTTTCGGGGGTCATAGTCCTGGTATTGGACTTGGTCGATGGAGGCGGGTTCTCGACAAAGGAAGTGTCCGTGGTCCTGTGAGCTGGTAAGCACGGCCGCATGTACCGACGAGCAATCAGGACAGTCCTCTGGAGGCATACATAAAGGTCATTTCTGCGTCATTTTCCGAGCGGGTATTGGTCGCTTGTTGCGTCTCAGGCTCGGATCGGTCTCGTCGAAAGGACTCGGGGACTGGGGCCTAGAATAGATGGGTTAGCGTCTCCTGCCAAGGCTTTTGGAAGCCAGGTGTTGAATAAAATAAGCGCACCTCTGGAAAATCTACACAAAATGCGTTCATGTTCAGTCCATAGAGAAAGCTAGCGAAGGACTCGCTGAAGCGAGCAAGACTCTCGTGCATCAGTTGGAAATGCATCATGTTGGCCTCGAGATCGGCCATGGCATCGGACAGCTCTGCGAATGCCGGTTCAAAAGCGTTGAGCGGGAAGGGCGCGTCGCCATCGCCGGCGCCGCGAGCAGAGTCGCGAAAAGAAGATCGCGACGATGGCCGTAGCGGCGTGGTTGGACGCGTCCTAGAATTGGAGCGCTTGGCGCTTGGGGGCTCATGAGCTTCGGAAGACATGTCGCTACGGCAGGGTAGTCGTTTCGAGTGCGCGTCTCTGTGAAGACTGTTGACAATCGTCTGAGCTAGATGGCGGAGGTGTTTCGGCGATGATTGAGAGCTCGGATGCGGGCGAAGTCTCGGTCTCGACGTCTCCGTTGCGGCCGTGGTTTGCGAAAGCGCGCGCTTTGCCCCGAGAATAGAGTGGACCCCAGCGGTGTCGCGCTGTATGCTAAGTAAGGCACGTATTCGTAGCTGCAGAAGCCACTGATTCGCTGCGAGTGCACGGGTCTCAAAATGCGGGGTCAATGGAAATGGCAACGCGGACACGGACATGACATTGAATCGACAGAGGAGTCGATAGGGGAAGATTGCTCGCCAATTGACATGTCTCTCGTCAGGGTGTTGTACTGTACATATTTTCGGTGACAGAACACCGAGCGTTTGTATACAAGTTCAGTAGTACAGTTGCTTGAGCGTCCGACCATTCACAGATGCTCTGTGCTCCTGGTCTGTACGGACTACGGAGGACATCACGCACCTTTGGTCTCTCCGTGATTCGGGTCTATAGTGACCTCTGCGGTCGAGGTTTGGCGAATGCAGGGCGGCGTTCACGAAGCACCCTGCATCGTTGACTCTATCCCGGCACATCACAATTACAAAACACGATACATGATTAGTACGCAAAGTCTCAGCAACCCGCGACATTACATCTTTCAATGTCTCAATATCAAGCATGTCTCTGCTGTAGCCATTTCTACTTTGATTCCATGTTCTCACGAGCTTGATGAGCCTCATGGTTGTATAGAGTCGAGATCATGTCCGGCATATGGGCGCCCATTGAAGTCGAAGTGAATACGATAGATTGAGCACGTGTGAGCACGGCCTTAGGGCCTCGGTAGCATCATACCTATCGAGCCAGGTGTGTGCGTCGACAACGACTGCGGGCTTTTTTAGCTGCCGCATGGCTTTGGGGGTATGATTGCTGTTTGTCTATTTGTGGAAGCGCCCATTTCGGACACTTGCGATTGGCGAGGTATTGTGACGTCTGGTTGCATAAGACGACACGGACTTGCATCAGTCTAGAAGCGTGCCTGGTCTGATACACAGCGCCTTGGACGTCAGGGAAATAGGCATCGCCTATCAAATGTTGACCCGACTCCGTTTGCGCCTTAGGGCCAACTCGGGTCATTTGACGCTGCACGTCCCGACGGCAAAAGATGAAGATCGATAGTAGAGGTGCGATAGACCAAATCTATCCGTGCGAAACCTGTCTCTAGCAGAAGATGGCAGAAGAGGATCAGGATTCTGGAGAGGCGTTGGCTCGACATATTGCTTCCATCCCTGCTTAGGCCGAGGACTGCTCTTCTCACTTTTCGAGGATCGTTTACCTAAGGTAGGTAGGCACACTGCAGTGTTCTTACCAAGGTGTCGACTTGAGGTTAACGTACCGCATCTACCTAAGGTACCTTGGGTATTCGTAGGTACCTACTGCAGGGAAGCAGCTTCCAGGACAAGACAGAACGTCTGAAGATGCTCGTGGACTGTCAAAGCCGCCCGGACCCGGCCTGGTCACAGTCAAGTCGCTCCCCCCTTTAGCTCCATTTGGCCAAGGTAACAGAGAAGTAAGGTAATCACCGCGCAGTCATCACAAGGGCTGCTCCCGGTTACGGCAGGTTCACCCCACACGGTTGCATCCCCGCAAAAGCCGCACCTTCCCCGGTTCCATCAATTCAGTCAGCATCACAAATGAGCCGCAGACGCCAAATTCTGCTGCGGCACGGAAAAGGTACCCGATCCTTGCTGCACGTCACCCGGACGGTGCGAAAGAGAGCAAAGGGCAGCAAGTATCGAGGCTTGCCCTGCGGATGACACGGCCAAGACTTTGAAAAAAATCGCAATATAACAACAGCAACCCCAGACATACAGTGTTTCCCCGTCAGCGTCACCAAACACAGAAGAAGGACGACAGCGACATTTCTCTACCCCGCGCACGTCCCTTGTTCATCTCGTTCCTGTTGCTGTCGGTGTATTCGACAGGTCCAAGAATAGGCTTGGTGGTCCAAGGCAGGTACGCCAGTCCGTTCGCGCCAGTGGAGAGTCTCATACTGTACCTTACCCAAGGACATTGCGCTTTTCCTCGCCCATCACATTTGACCGTCTCCTGCGCCCATAGGCTGACCTCTGTCTCCCCAAGTGTCCCGACTCCCATCTCCTCCGGTCCGGACCGTCAACTGTTCTCCGTCTCTCCGCCCCGAACCCGAGACTCAGCCACTTCATTGTTGCTTGTATTCGTCAGCTGTCAACGAGGCCGTAAGAAACTGGCCCGTTGCCCATGACTCGCCGGGCTGTTGGTCCATCATCTCAGCTCTTCGCATTGCCCGCCTTGGCCTCGAGGCCCCGGCCTGCGCTTCTAACTCACGTCGCCGTCCATCGTGCGTGCAGAGGCATACGCACCGACCGCGAGCAATCGCCACTTCGTTCGAAACTACCCGCCCGCCCACCAATTGCCAGTCCCTTCCCGGATCCCGGCCGTGCCACCCCCTTCCCGGAGCCCCGGACTGACTCCAGCGGACCCTTTGCTTCACTACTCCGCCAAACGCAACCTCACGCCATCGGGCCTCTCCTCTCGCCGAGTGCCCACCGCGACCATCTCGTACTTAAAAGCACCCTGAGCACTCTTTACTATCCTGCCTTTGCTGCACTCATCGTCATTGCAGCCTGGGCGACTCTAGACCTTCTCACACCAGCCGATCCAGATTACGACTGTGTCGACACAATGACCACAAATGACGCCGCCGCCCCCGGCCATGCTGGTAATTTGACGCCGGACCAGGAAGAAAAGCTGCGGAAGCTGTGGAGTGCCCTCTTCAAGCTATGCGGCGTCGCCGACCCTGATACCAACGGCGTCGAAGCTGCCGAGAAGCCTGCCGCCGATCCAGCGCCGGCGACCGAGGATCCCGAATCGCCTCAGAAGAGACGCTTCAGCCTCTTTCGCCGGAAGAACACCGATAGTCAGCCCGCCAATGGCGCGAAGACCGTGGAGACCAAGGAAGCCGTCGCAGATGACAACGATAAGTACGGTCAGACGAAGCAGTTCCAAAAGACCTTGGCCAGCCAGACCCCCGAGTCCATCCGGGAGACCGTTTGGTCCATGATCAAGCAGGATCACCCAGACTCTCTCGTGCTGCGATTCCTGCGCGCACGAAAGTGGGATGTCGAGAAGGCTCTTGTTATGCTCGTTTCAGCAATGAGTTGGAGGCACACCGACATGAAGGTCGATGAGGACATCATGAAGAACGGCGAGGCCGGCGCGATACGCGACGAGAAGGAGGGCAACGAAGACGCCAAGAAGCTTGCGTCGGATTTTATGGCGCAATCGCGTATGGGAAAGAGCTTCATTCATGGAACGGACAAGGAGGGGCGGCCAATTTGCGTCGTCAGAGTCCGGCTGCACAAGCCGGGTGCACAGTCTGCCGAGAGTCTCGAGCGATATACAGTCTACATCATCGAAACGACACGCCTGGCTCTTCAAGCTCCCGTGGAGACGGCGGTTAGTTTTTCTATATTGAACCGGTTCGGCGAATGATCACTGACAGGCTTCTAGACTGTCATCTTCGACATGACCAACTTTTCCCTAGCCAACATGGACTATCACCCGGTAAAGTTTATGATTCAGTGCTTCGAGGCCAACTACCCAGAATCATTGGGTGCCGTCCTTGTCCACAACGCTCCGTGGGTTTTCCAGGGTAAGAAAATCGCCCCTTATTCTCAGGACAAACGCTCACAGCGAGACAGGAATCTGGAGAATCATCCGCGGTTGGCTTGACCCGGTCGTGGCTGCCAAGGTCCACTTCACCAACTACAGAGCTGGCCTTGAAGAATACATTGACCCCAGCCACATCATCAAGGAGCTTGACGGTGACGAAGACTGGGAATACAAGTACACGGAGCCCGTCGAGGGCGAAAATGACACCATGAAAGACACGGAGACGAGAGACAGGCTCTTGGCGGAGCGAGCCAAGTTGTACGAAGAATTTGAGACGGAGACCAAGAAATGGATCAAGTCGCCGAACTCGGAGGAGGGAAAGCAGGCCAAAGCGCTGAGAGACCAGGTGGCCGAGAAGCTGCGAAAGGGCTATTGGGACCTCGACCCTTACACGCGCTCCCGATCGCTTTATGATCGACTGGGTCAAATAAAGCGGGGTGGAGGCGTGGATTGGTACAGCAAGGGAGACATTCAGGGGATGGCATCAAAGGAGAACGGCGTCGAGACTCAATAGCCGGCGACCGAGAAGTACGAATCGTATATTTAATGGGACAATGATGTAAAAGCGGCAGGTGGCTAGGGTGTAGCCATCGAGAGTTTGAACGTCACGTAGAAGGTAGTGTCGAGGCATACATACGTAACATCGGGCAACAGGCCTCGGAGTCCTAATCTGGTAATTTACATTTTTGACTTGATTTGCTCGCAAAGCGCCTTGAGCTTGTCCATGTCGCCAGTAGTAGCGGGCCAATTGATGCCGAGTCCTTCCGTCTCGTTGGGCTTGGGGATCTGGTAAAGGCATCTCAATGAGAACGGGAACCCAGGGAGAAGAGTAAGAAAGGGATGAACGTACCATGTGGAAATGAACCTAGCCAATCAAGGCAAGCGTTTTGTCAGTTTTTGATTCGACAGTTCTTAACTAATGCATATGCTGATACTTACATGGTGAACTTGCTGATGGGCGATGGTGCCATTGTTCTGAAGGATATTATAGTCGGTTGCGCCTGTGGCGTTGACGAGCTTCTTGAGCGTAGGCTATGCGAGTTCCGGGGGTGCATATGTGAGCAATCGTAGTGTATACAAAGGGGCACAGCTCTTGGGGACAACCGTACCAGAACCTCGCTCAGGTGCTCATCGGGGATGTCGGCCAGCTTCTGGCCATGGTATTTGGGGATGACGAGCTAGGAGGCGTGAGCAGGTGGCCGGGCGGACTGACGGACGGACGTCAGCGAGTACATACGGCGTGGCCCTTGCTGAGAGGACCAATGTCGAGAAATGCGAGCGTCTTCTCGCTTTCGAAGAGCTTCATGCAGGGAATCTCGCCTGCGGATGAGTCGATGGAGGGAGCGTCAGCGGAGATTGAGCAAACAGGTTGGTTGAAGTGAGACGACCAGAGCAACCTTACCCTTGATGATGCGACAAAAGATGCAGGCCGCCATGGTTATTGAATTGTCAACCTGCCTTGTGAAGCTTGGTAGATGGATGATGGATCTGGCTTGCAATTTGGAGGATTGGGGCACGGGCTGATGGACTGGAACTGCAGCTGATGCGGAGGCGTCGGGCGAAGAAGTAAATGGAAGCAACCTGCTGGGCGTGTAAACGTCGAGTGATGGCCTAGAATGGGACTTCTGCAGGGTTTTGGGGATACACCGATATTCTTTACAGTATATGATGACCGTAAACCTTTAATCACTAGACGAGTCGTCTACTACACCCTACCGCTTAAATTGAAATCCCCATACTTTCCGAATACTCGATTGCAATTCAAATACCGTATTGTGTGTGACGCAGGGTAGCCCATCCAAGGCTCTTCAGAAGCCCGTCCTACTGGCACCGCCGATATCAGGGAGAACGCCGCGTTACACGGGTACTCTCACTGGATTGCTCATGTAACTTACCTATTGTAGGAAAGGTAGTACCTACAATAAGGTAATTAGCGCCCCGGACCGGCATGGGTCGCGAACCCCTCTCACCCCCACTCCCAACGTCGAGACGGACCTGGTTTTCCATATGACGAAAGAGTGCGCGGAGGAGAAGCGCTTCCTTGCGCCGGGCCGCAAAGCGAAGCACGTGGTCCTGAATGACAGAGATTCGCGCATCTCTGCAGGCTACCGAACCGAGTAACTGAAGTAGTTGCAGCATTAATACGTACAGTACCACGTATCGACTGTCTAATAAACCAAGCGAAGGGGCATTTCGTCGTCTGTCATAATCAACACCCATTCGACTCGTCGCAAATACGCAGTGGCCATTGCTGCACGAGTTTCGCGCAACCACCAAGCATCATATCAAGCCTCAACTTACCCAGCAAGCACCATGCCCAGCCATCTCAGCACGCCCCTCTACGGCGGCGCAATGGTCTGCGATCTGCCAGAGAGCTTTGTCGACGTCAGGTAAAGGCCATGCATCCCATCCTCACTCTCGCCTCTCCCCCTAGTCTCGACTCCCCAAAGCTGATGGGTACCGCCAGCAAACTGCGAGAAGTCCCCGATAACCAGGAAGTCTGGATCGACAAGAACGGCTTTACAAGCATCATATTCGACATCACTGAGCGGGTCGGCGCCTCAGGCAGCGGCCCCGAGATTGACGGCCGTGCCATGACGACGCACCTCGAGGACATGGTCGGCACCGACATCGACACGGTCCGCATATGGAACACGGCCGAGACGGAGTTCTCCCGCATCGAGTGAGTAACCCTGTTATCGTCGCCGGCGAAAAAGGCCCAAACTAAAGCATCCCGCGCAACCAAACAGGTCCAAACATCCGGCGTACACGCTCATCGCCACGCAGACGCCCAAGGCCGCCGGCCAGTCGCGAGACCAGACGTCGGCCCCCGACTTCACCGCCATCATAATGACGCTCCTCCGCCTCGAGCGCCACAAGACGGACATTCTCATCACCATCAATGTGCCACATATCAAGGGCGAGTACGACGAGGACCAGGTCGACCTCGAGCTCGGCAAACAGGGCAAGCTCATCGGCGACGCCGTCCAACACTCAGCCCGCATCTGGGAGACCCTCCGCATCAAGGACTGGGGTCTGTTTGGGGAGTCCTAATGCTGGATCGCAAACCAAGCCGCGGAGAATGAATACTATAGTGGGCTGCCGCCAAAAGCCTCGGCCGCATCTCGAAACACCAATATGAGAAGACACTGATGTCGTGCGGACCTGGCGGACGGCGCTCCATTGACACGACGCTTACGACACGATCTTTTGCGACTCGTTCTGTTTTCGGACATGATCCGCCCATGGCGGTGAGTGTGAATGCAATGCGGGCATATCTAAACTAAAACACTTCTTTTCGCTGCCAAGATCCCGGCGCCGGCTCCTATGCTGGACAAAGAAAATGTTTTCTGTCGCATCATTCATGCCGCATCAATCGTCGAGGGTCACGAGAGCCATCTGCTCGACGGCCGCTTCGACCTGGTCCACTTTCGACGCATCAGAATGCCCCTTCTTTGCGACTGCCCACCTGTCCGCGACAATCCTCATCACGTCCTTGTGCGGGCTTCCAGGGTTCTCCTCCCGCACCCTTTTCAGATGCTCCTTGACAAATAGCTGGTAGTCGCTAGGCTTGCTGGTCCCCTTACCGGCAGCGCTCCCGATGCCCCTCGGCTTAGGTTTGGTCTGCTTGAGAGAGCTCTTGCAGCTGCCGCAGCGGTGGCGAACGGGATCGATACTCTTGGAGTGCCGCTTGTATTCGAACCCGCACTCGGTGCATTCCCATACATACTTGAAATCAATCTCGTATGTGTGCTTCGTTGTGACCTGAATCCCTCGTGATTCGCCAAATGCGCGGGAGCACTTGGTCGCCCAGGCCTTGAACTCCTTGCCGTGCGGGTTATTTGTGATGCCGCTGACCATGAAGTTGGCCAGGTGGCAGAACTCGTGTGCCAGTACGTTGAGAAGCTTATCCTCGGTGTCGATGACCTTCTCCGCCAACTCGATGGATGCATGATGCTTGTGGTCTACGCTGACCGTTTCGCCCGAAGCTGACTTGGTCCGCGTTGTTTCACGTCGCCAGTTGGCTCTGCCAGCCGTTGTGTTGAGGGTCTTCGTCCAGACCAGTTTGACTCCTCCCGTAGACTGGGCCAACTGCGAGATTTCACCCTTTGTAATCTCATCGTCAAGCTCGTGTAGGAAGGCCTCTGCTAGTGATCGCTTCTGGGCATCGAAAGTCCTCTTCACAGCTTTGGATTGACTTGTCTTGACCGAGCTGACTTTGGCATCGGGATCCGTAATGAATCGAAGCACTGGTTTTGTTGGAGAATGGGCATCGTTCCAGTCGTCTATGAAATCCTGGTTCCAGAAGGCATCAACGCTTGCTCTATGTGGCGTCATCGGAATTCGTGATAGCTTGCGAGGTGATACGAGCCCCGATGGGCGAGGAGCATTGCTTGGTGTGCTGGTGATCGAATCGCCGTCCACTTGCTCTAGATTTAGTTCGCTATCCGAATGACTAGATGCAATTTGGAGCTTCCCCAAAGCATCACTGAGGTCTGAGGCCTGGTAATGAGAGTCACGCTTGACGGAAACTTCTTTGGCAGAGGCCTCCCGAGTTCCTATGGTTTTCCTGAGAAGCTGCTGCTTTGGCGCAGTCTGTCGTTGCTCCCTTGGAGCTCTGCTGCCTACCCGCGGCTGAGCAGCTATTACGAAAGATTCGTCGGATGATCCGTCATCTTCAAACTCCGATGCAGAGTCGTCGTCGCTTTCAGAGCTGCCTTCAGACGCCGTATGGAAGACGGTCGATTCGTCATCCTGAATTGCCCCGGCTTTCGGTACGGGATTCACGTTCGAATCATTGCTAATACCACTCCTCGGCCCTCTAAATTCCTTGCTGTTATTGCTAGCGGCTTCATCAATCAGTACAGGTTTCGGGGCGCCTCTCGATCTCGTCTTTGGCGAGCTCATCTGCTCCTCGGCTATGGTATTTTCAGAATCATCATCGCAGTAAATTGACGAGGGCCTTTGGCGTCTAGGTCGGCGCGAATGAGCAATAGGAAGAAGGGAGTCGTCCTCGTCTGACTCTTCGAGTTTCGTACTGCGAAATGCTGCCAGTGATCTCCTAGACTTGAGGGGAGATCGAGTTGGAGACTGCTGAGATAGGTCCTCCGCATTGATGCTCTTCTGGGCGTTCCACGGAAGGAATAGGGGATTGGCTGAAGGTGTGGAGCTACCACCAAGTCGGCGAACTTTGCGAGTCAAATTGGTGGCAGAAGTCTTGGGAATAAGAATCTTTCTGGGTGAAGCATTTTGCGCTATCTGTTTCCGCGCCTCACGTGGGCCGGACATATCGAGTCGAGAGCATTCGTCATCGCTCGAGGGACAGTAGTCAATAAGTCGAGACATGGTTCTTTCGTTTGAGACTCGAAGCTCCCGGAAAGGGAATCTTTGGGTTGTTTGGAAAGGTTGTATCAACGATGGGTGTGGCGATGAGTATCGTGTATGTCTATGGGCGACGACACTTCCAGTTTGTACCAACGCCGGTCATTCGTGGTATACGACAGCTGTCGTGCGATGAGGGTCTGGAACGTAGCTTGTCAGTTTGTCTTCTCTGATCCTCCTTTGCTTTCACAAATTGGGAACAGCCGTTGGCAGCTTGCAAATGTTCGCGCGAGGGCGCAACGGTGTGGTCTAGGAGGTTGCCAAGTACACATTCAAACAGTGTTTCCACGACAACGTCAAGGAGTGTCCACGGTCACGTGGCGACCCAACAGCCCGCTCTCAGCACATTGGCTTGACTTGATACCGGGCAAGCCGAGCATTCTGCAGATACGAAGCAAGGCAGCACACCTACCTACGAACACGTACTGTGCAGTGAATTACTCCGTACTTCGTGTCACGGGAATCCCGGGAGGCTCTCTCAAATGATAACCTTGGTCAATTAACGCCATCACAATCTATTGCCTTTGGCTTACCACCTCTGCGCGAGAATGACATGCATAGCGGCAGCACTACCTAGACGACTGGCTTGCTGCCCTCGACACGAGCCGGCGATAATGAAACTGTCAGTATTCGGACGAATCATTTATCAGGCTGGCGGGCGGTCTGACCGACTTACTTCGTACCAAGAACGATTTTTGTACTAGGTAGGTTAAGGTAGGTACCTCTATACTGTAGGTACCTCAAATTACTAATTCAGGATGGAGGACAGGTTGCATCGTCAGCGCTATCTACGCAGTACCTGATAGGTAGCCTACTGCCCAAAAAGTGTAGCCACGCGCAGTCGTCGAGCGGTACGAATAGACCGACGTGTATCCTTTTGCGCCTCTTGAAAGCGAAGGACGACTGAGAGTGTCCAATTTTCGTGACCACTTTTCTTTGACGTGAATGGCGACAAGCCCATTCAGAAGTCGCGTCTGTCGCGTTCAACTTGCGCCAAACTAGGCCGGCGGGCCGTGGTTAGCAGCCATGCAGCCACTTGACCATACAATATACACGTCAGTTAGCCCTTTTTCGGGCTTTTTCGCATACTGATTGCTCGAATTGTCGTAAAAAATGCGACAGGCTAGCCGTGCCTCGCATGAAAGCTGTCAGTACTCCCTGTCCCGTCGGGACATGGCGAGTCGGTCAAACCGACTCGCCATGTGGACGGACTGACGCCAACTCCCACCATCTGACACGCCAATCACGACAATGAGAAACCAGATGTGATCACAATTGTTAGGAAAATATACCTCATGCCTCGCCGGGTGAGAGCTCTGATGAGGACGTGAATGGCCATGTCAAGGACTGGTCCTCGCCTGTCCGACGCTGAGTTTATCAACAGAGAGCAAAAACGGCAGTGGTGTTGAGCGGAAGCATCGGAAGTCGTAATATGCGCTCGTGCGGACGAAGCGAAAGGATGGGTCACTTACAAGTCTACAACGTCGGCTTCCACTACTTCGTATCTATTGCTGCTATAGTACTCCGTACAGTACAAGTAGGTAGGTACTTAGGTAGTGTCCCACGCCAGCTGAGAACGGCCCATGAGGCGATACGAGTAAGTTAGTAGACGAGTCAAGGCCCGAGAGTCTTTGCTTCTGAACCGATCTGCTTACTCGATCTGCCTCTTATGCGTGCGCGTTAGGACATGGCGGGCCTGCGGGCCTGCGGACTTCAAGACCGCGCCGACAATTAGCCATGCTCCCCCTACAGCACTAGTCGTCACCTTCCAAGGCAATGCCGTGCTGTAGCTGCGGAAGCGAAGCAACTTGATTGACAAGACCGGGAGAGACCTGCTTGTCTGGAGATGTCCATGCTGTCATGTTCGGTTGTCGTACGTGAAGACGCGGGCCGCAGGTTCCCCCTTTGCCACTCGAATAAGGAAAAGGATCTGCAAGGCCATGGCCAAGCCGCGACTGATCGGCCGGACCATGATTGTCCTGGCGAATCGAGAAAAGCCGCAGAAACCATCTAGTCGTGTCTACGAGCAACGCCAGGCGCAAGCCACCGGCCCGGCTTCATATCAAGCCGTTGTTGTTGTTGCCTCTCCTCCGTCGTGTACACCCTTGCCCGCCTCGCCCGCCTCGATGAGCACCCGCGCTCAGCTGAGACGTCGCCCTTGAGAAAGAAGGTAAGGTACCTACCTACCTACCTACCTACCTACCTAGGTACCTACCTACCTACCTACCTACCTTAATACTGTAGCAATACTGTAGCATGGTACCTTGGCCATTTAGAGACGATGAAGCATATCGGGCCCGGCATCACCTAAAAATAGACGAACGTGAGCAAAAACACCGTTTAAGCCCGACATTACAGTAGCTAATGCCTCTTACTAATTTGCTCGTGAAAAATGCTATGCGAACCTGTAACCAAGCCTGAAGGCAGTCTGCAGTTTGACCAAGACGAGATGGAGAGAACCTCTCCCACTCAAGTGCACAGGTACATACTAGTAGGTAAGGTACCTTACCTGTAGCGCGATGGCGCAAAATAAAGGGGTAAGTGTGGGGGCGACGTCAAGTTGCTGCTCCACTCAGATCGACCTTGGACAACTCGGGCACTGTCGAGGTACCTCTGCACTGAAAGGTACCGTAGGTACCTTACCTCAATCAAGCCCAGGTTCAAAGTCACCTCCATCCCTGTTCCAACCGCTTTCCAAAGCAGGCGCCTCCCAACGCTGCACCGCGGCCTTCAAAAACTGTACGGTTCTTGCTGTATATTAGATCCTATCACCGGACTTCTCGGGCCTTATCGACACGTGCACGTACAGTATTATACCCTCCAAAATGCACGTTGACCTTCCCCGTATCGAGTGGCATTGGAATTGAATTAGCCCTTGTTGGAATCTGAAAGACGCAACGGGGGCTCACCGAAATAGATGGACTCGCCCCCGGTTGCCATGGCGTCGTTTCTTCAATGGGGATAGGCATCGTCCGCAGCGGCATTAGACGGTGTGCACGACTTAGTGGCCACGTGTGAGGCGACTATCGTTCGTATTCGTCGACGTTGCCCAGAAACTCTTCCGTATTACGGAGATATGAGATCAACTCGAACTCGTCCGCCTCTCGACCCTAGCTGGGCGGCATGGCGGCAGAGTTGTTCCTGGACTACAGTACCGGTATAAGTGCGTGCATGCAGATCTGCCCTTGTGTAATCATTGACTTTGCCGGGATGGCACGGGTATTTCGCCTGTCGATGTGCCTGCAACAATCATTGATCACGACTGTCACTGTCATCAGCGGAAAGAGGATGGAGAGGTCAAGTTAGGTAACGCCGCCGTCCAAGGACTAAACAGAGAGACATTGGACCCTCCGCGAGTAAAGCCACCCCGAGTGTTATGCGGCTTAGGCTCACGTATTCTACCTACTGTACCGTTATATTGTACTGTGTACTGCAGATTTTCGCATCTGCGATCTCGCCGAGCTTGCATAATTCGTGAAGCTTCTCAGGGGCACTGAAACCCCCTGCATCGCGACCCATTACAGCACCTTAGGTACGAGACACGCGGTGAATGACGCAGACCGGAGGGACACAGGGCTGTATGCCACAATCACGGTCGGTACTTCCTACTACCTAGGTAGGTAGTATTCATACTGACAGTACCTAAGGTATCTCTGATTGACCGAGGAGATTACATGGAGTACCACAGTCGGTAGGAGAAGACTGCGGAAGTGCGCCAACAGTTGACTCCTACATGCGGTCCGATTGTCCAACGAGTGACCCATGCCTAGGTATGCTGTACTGTAGAGTTTAGCGATGCACGCTGACTGAAGACGCCGGGCGTCCTTCCGCCGTTGTCAAGTCCGAGGCAAGAAAATCTTGGCTGCTTGGCTGCCCATGGGAATCACGACGAGGGCACCTACAGTGGGAGAACAAACGTTACGGGCAACCCCACCACTCTGAGGTTGGTACCTTTCGCGTGCACGCCTGCCCGGGAATTTCGTCTAGTACCTAGGTACATATAGATACCTAAGGTACCTAAGGTAGATACTAGTAGTGTCTAAGTACCTATTCAAGTGTTTAAGGTGCTAAATATCTATAGGGTACTAACGTAATATAGTACTATATAGGGCGCTAGATAGGGTTATAAATACGGATTAGGAGGGTTAAAATTATTTTAATATAAATATAAAACTATTTTAGGACTTTAAAAATAATATTAGGGTCTTTAATAAATAGTAAGATTATATTAAAATAATTTTATACGTTTATATTATAACTATAACTCGGCTTAGCGCGCAATAGTAATTAATTAACTAACTGAAGGGGCTCTTAAGCACTTTCGATTTTCCGCACGGTGCGCGTAACTGACACGGGCACCACCTAGGTACCTTCAGAGGCAATTAGATAGGTACCCAAGATATACAGTACGTCGTACTGTAGTAGAGCCAGACTTGTTGCGCCAATGAAGACGCAATTCTCGTCGTCCGGCGGACGGCATCCACATGATTCACTCGCATCCAACTCGCATTGGAGGGCTACTGTTTGTCAGCGCCTTCCTCCCTTTCCGGCTCTTGCGCCAACAACATCCAGTGCCAGTATCAATGGAAGCTGCCAATACAGGTACTGTACCGTGAAGTGGTGTATCCATAGGTCCCACAGACAGGGCCCCAGGGCAATTGCCACGACCCTAGTCACACACTGGAACATTGTGCCTGGCGTTGTCCATCTCGTCGCAATGCACCTGCTGCACTTATCCACTGCACTTTGCACCCGCTCAAGCACAGGCATGCTCACGTATCTGTACGAAGTAGACACCGAGGCCCGTCCTCCCCAGCATTCAATCCGCACTTCACAATGCATCGCGCAAAGAAGACATTTCCCCGGCCAGCAGCATCCTCTGGTTGGCTCTAGATAGTCGGGTGGTGGGCTCGCGCAGTCGCATCCAAGCCCAGGAGGAGGGGGGGGGGCAAAGCCATCGATGAGAGGGGGCCGGGATAAGGGGCCCGGATTAGGGGGGGCAGCACACGGAACGGCCAGGCGCGTCCAAGGGGCCACCCACGCGCAGCCCTCCTCATGTTCCCAGGCGCCGTGTGCGAGTACTAAGTAGTAGGTACCGACTAGGTACCCATCTACTACCTCAGAACGGACGT
Organism: Hirsutella thompsonii MTCC6686; assembly: GCA_000472125.2. Lineage (NCBI taxonomy): Eukaryota > Fungi > Ascomycota > Sordariomycetes > Hypocreales > Ophiocordycipitaceae > Hirsutella > Hirsutella thompsonii. The sequence continues at coordinate 91,527 of APKU01000126.1, forward strand.
ACCCAATCAGCACCTCAGGTACCTTACTTTTCAGCCCGCCTAAGCGCGGCACCTGCCCCCGGTCAGGAAGTACCTCACTGCGGCACAAACCCGTGCAAAAGCGTCTCGGTCCGCCGCTCAGCTACGTACTGGATACTTGGGACGATTTGCCAGGTCAGTGCTCGCTTGTCACTGCGAGCCGCTGGCCGAAGGCTCAGCCACCTTGGTTCGCCGCTCCGTTTCTTTCCTCTCGCGCAGCAGCTCCACCCACTCACTCCCTGGGATTCCTTCGTTACCTCCCTCCTACCCCATCCTCCTCTCCTACTCTGCACAGCATTAAGGGGGCACGTCAACTTCTGGCTCATCATCGCGTCCACCGACCGGCCAAACCTTCCACTCGCTACTTGTGTCTGTGGATTACGCCCGACCTCCCTTCAACCATCCTGCCGCTCTTTCCTTCAGTTGCTGCGGTGTGGAGTGCACCTTGAGCTTGTTCAGTTGATAACTGTGCAGTGGCTCTTGGCTCTCGGCTCTCATACCACGTCCATCGACAACCTCCCGTGGGCTGCCTCTCCCTGGCTTCCGCGCACTTTCTCTTTGACCCTCCCTTGACGAACCCGGTCCACCGCTCCGTCGTCTCGCGAGTCTTGACTCTCCACCACCGGAGCCGTGCTTTGGGCTCGCAGAGACGTGCCAGCAGACTGCGCGAAGCCGTCGACTTCAAATCGACAGTTCACGGCTCAGGCGCAGCACGCTTCCAGAGCATCATCCCCCTTCGTGACCACTGTTCTTCAACCGGTACTCGATGCGTGTCAAAGGGTAAGGGTATTCACAAAGCATATGGCTTCGGACACTCTCCATTGCAAAACTCTTTGTATCCTTGGCTAACCTTTTCTCAGTTGAGTGACTGCCAACATGTCGGGGTATCCAGGTGGTCATCAGGACCACTACGACGATGGCTACGCCCATCAAGGCGGGAATACTGAATCCTACTACCAGGACGATCAATACTATGACAATGGATACGATGCTCGAGGAGGCCACGCGCCTCAAGGCGGCAACGCCAATGACGGTTACTATGACGAATCGTGAGTTGTCAGTCGTATCGATTTGTTTAGCACCACTGACCATGCCTCAGGGGCTATTACAACGCTGACCCCAACAACCCATATCACCAAGACGGCGGTTACTACGACGGTCATGACCAATACCAAGACGACTACTATAATGGCCAGAATGGGTACTATGATCAGGACTACAATAACGGGTATGCTGGTCAGGGAGCTCGCCACGGCTCTGAAGAGGACTCCGAGACCTTCAGCGACTTCACAATGAGGTCGGACATGGCTCGCGCCGCTGAAATGGATTACTACGGGCGCGGCGACGAGCGACACAACAGCTATGGCGATGGGCAGCGCGGATTCCGCCCTCCTTCGTCTCAGATTTCGTACGGTGCCAATCGATCTTCTGGCGCCTCGACGCCGAACTACGGCATGGACTACGGCAATGTGCTTCCTGCCGGTCAACGCTCTCGCGAGCCGTACCCCGCCTGGACCTCGGATGCTCAGATCCCTCTGTCCAAGGAAGAAATCGAGGACATCTTCATGGATCTGACGGCTAAGTTCGGATTTCAACGCGACAGCATGCGGAACATGTACGATCATCTCATGACACTGCTCGACTCGAGAGCTTCTCGCATGACCCCCAATCAAGCCCTACTGTCTCTGCACGCCGATTATATCGGAGGAGATAATGCCAATTACCGCAAGTGGTATTTTGCAGCGCACCTTGACTTGGATGATGCCGTTGGCTTCGCCAATGCAAAGAGCAAAAACTTACGACGGAAAGCGAAGAATAAGAAGAAGAAGTCGGGTGAAGACGCAAATGAGGATGATGCCCTCCAGGACCTCGAGGGCGATAACAGCCTTGAGGCGGCTGAGTATCGATGGAAGACGCGCATGAACCGCATGTCACAGCACGACCGCGTTCGCCAGATCGCCCTCTATCTTCTATGCTGGGGCGAAGCCAACCAGGTCCGATTCATGCCCGAGTGTCTTTGCTTCATCTTCAAATGCGCCGACGACTACCTCAGTTCCCCCGCCTGTCAGGCACTCGTCGAACCCGTTGATGAATTTACGTATCTCAATAATGTCATCACACCTCTCTACCAGTACTGTCGAGATCAAGGCTACGAGATTCTCAATGGCGTTTACGTCCGTCGGGAGCGCGATCACAAGCACATTATTGGTTACGACGACTGCAATCAGCTGTTCTGGTACCCTGAGGGTATTGAGCGTATTGTGTTGCAGGACAAGAGCAAGCTCGTCGACGTGCCACCCGCTGAGCGCTACCTTAAGCTCAAAGACGTCGAATGGAAGAAGTGTTTCTTCAAGACCTACAAGGAGACGCGCTCGTGGTTCCATCTCTTGGTTAACTTTAACCGCATCTGGATCATTCACCTAACAATGTTTTGGTTTTACACATCCCACAACGCACCTACTCTGCTTTTGGGCTCCAAGTACGAGCAGCAGGTTAATAACCAACCGTCTGGAGCCAAGCAGTTCTCCGTGGTCGCGTTTGGCGGTGCCATTGCCAGTCTCATCCAGATCCTGGCCACCCTGGCGGAGTGGGCTTACGTTCCTCGTCGATGGGCAGGTGCGCAGCACTTGACGAAGAGACTTATGTTTCTGCTTCTCATCTTTGTTCTCAACGTTGGTCCAGGTGTCAAGATCTTCATGTTACCGCCAATGGACCCAAAGAAGATGGGAGTCGACGTTGATCTCATTATTGGCATTGTTCACTTCGTCATCGCCATTGTCACCTTCCTCTTCTTTGCCGTTATGCCTCTTGGTGGTTTATTCGGCAGTTACCTGACCAAGAACTCGAGACGCTACGTTGCCAGCCAAACCTTTACCGCCAGTTATCCTAGGCTCTCCGGCAATGATATTGCCATGTCCTACGGTCTTTGGCTGACGGTTTTTGGTGCCAAGTTTGGAGAATCCTATGTCTACCTGACACTTTCTTTCCGCGATGTGATTCGATATCTCTCCATCTTTCACCCGCAATGTCTCGGCGACAGGATGCTGGGTTCTTCTGCGAACATTCTTTGCAAGTACCACCCCTCGATCCTCCTTGGTTTGATGGCGTTCACGGACTTGATCTTCTTCTTCCTCGATACCTACCTCTTTTATGTCCTCCTCAACACCATCTTCTCGATCGCTCGGTCCTTCTATATTGGATCTTCCATCTGGACGCCGTGGCGAAACATTTTTTCCCGCCTGCCGAAGCGAATTTACTCCAAGGTTCTGGCCACGACCGACATGGAGATCAAGTACAAGCCCAAGGTCTTGATCTCGCAGGTGTGGAACGCTATCGTGATCTCCATGTATCGCGAACACCTACTCGCTATCGATCATGTGCAGAAGCTGCTTTACCACCAGGTCCCCTCGGAGCAAGAGGGCAAGAGGACACTCCGAGCACCGACGTTTTTCGTTTCCCAGGAGGATCATTCGTTCAAGACCGAGTTCTTCCCAAGCCACAGTGAGGCAGAGCGCCGTATCTCCTTCTTCGCTCAGTCTTTGTCAACACCGATTCCGGAGCCCCTTCCCGTGGATAACATGCCGACCTTTACCGTCATGATTCCGCACTACAGTGAGAAGATCCTATTGTCCCTGCGCGAAATTATTCGAGAAGACGAACCATACTCTCGCGTTACCCTTCTGGAGTACCTCAAGCAACTTCATCCTCACGAATGGGACTGTTTCGTCAAGGATACCAAGATTTTAGCCGACGAGACATCGCAGATGAACGGCGACTTCGAGAAGAACGAGAAGGACGCCGCGAAGAGCAAAATTGACGATCTTCCGTTTTACTGCATTGGCTTCAAATCGTCAGCTCCTGAATACACCCTCCGCACTCGTATCTGGGCTTCCCTCCGTTCTCAAACCTTGTACCGCACCGTGTCTGGGTTCATGAACTACAGCCGTGCAATCAAGCTTCTGTATCGTGTGGAAAACCCCGAGGTCGTCCAGATGTTCGGAGGGAACTCCGACAAGCTAGAGCGAGAACTGGAACGCATGGCTCGCCGCAAGTTCAAGATTGTTGTCTCCATGCAACGCTACTCCAAATTCAAAAAGGAGGAGATGGAGAATGCCGAGTTTTTGCTTCGTGCCTATCCTGATTTGCAAATCGCATATCTAGATGAGGAGCCTCCTTTGGCAGAGGGCGAGGAGCCCCGTTTGTATTCCGCTCTGATTGATGGGCACTCGGAGCTCATGGAGAACGGAATGCGTCGACCCAAGTTTCGAATTCAGCTCTCTGGTAACCCTGTACTTGGAGACGGCAAATCCGACAATCAGAATCACTCCCTCATCTTCTACCGCGGCGAATATATACAACTCATCGACGCCAATCAGGACAATTATCTCGAAGAATGCCTTAAGATTCGAAGCGTCCTTGCCGAGTTTGAGGAGATGAAGACCGAGAATGTTTCGCCGTACACTCCAGGTGTTAAGAACGAGGCACCCGCTCCGGTTGCCATTCTCGGAGCTCGTGAGTACATTTTCTCGGAGAACATTGGTATTCTCGGTGACGTCGCTGCCGGTAAGGAACAGACATTCGGTACACTGTTCGCTCGTACCCTCGCGCAGATTGGAGGCAAGCTTCACTATGGTCACCCCGATTTCCTCAACGGTATCTTCATGACGACGCGTGGTGGTGTTTCCAAGGCGCAAAAGGGGCTTCATCTCAACGAAGATATTTTCGCCGGCATGAATGCAATCCTTCGTGGCGGTCGTATCAAGCACTGCGAGTACTACCAGTGCGGCAAAGGCCGTGACCTGGGTTTTGGTTCCATCCTTAACTTCACGACGAAAATTGGTACGGGCATGGGAGAGCAGATGCTTTCCCGAGAATACTACTATCTCGGAACTCAGCTGCCCCTGGATCGCTTCTTGTCCTTCTACTACGCCCATCCAGGTTTCCACATTAATAACATGTTCATCATGCTCTCTGTACAACTCTTCATGCTCACCCTCCTCAACTTTGGCGCCTTCAGGCACGAAACGATCCCTTGCGAATACAACCGCAATAAGCCACTGACGGATCCCCTGTTCCCGACTGGATGCGCCAATACAGACGCCGTCATGGATTGGGTACAGCGCAGTATCCTGTCCATTTTCTTCGTCTTCTTCCTCTCCTTCGTACCACTGATTGTACAGGAGTTGACAGAACGTGGCGTTTGGCGAGCCCTTGTCCGGTTCCTGAAGCAATTCTTCTCGTTGTCACCGTTCTTCGAAGTGTTCGTCTGCCAGATTTACGCGAATTCCGTGCAGCAGGATCTCACCTTCGGCGGTGCGCGTTATATTGGTACTGGTCGAGGTTTTGCCACGGCACGCATTCCCTTCGGCGTCTTGTATTCCCGATTTGCCGGTCCGTCCATCTACTTCGGTGCTCGACTGCTCTTGATGCTCCTATTCGCCACCGTCACGGCTTGGCAGGGAGCGTTGACGTATTTCTGGATCACTCTCCTTGGTCTCACAATTTCACCGTTCTTGTATAACCCGCATCAGTTTGCCTGGAATGACTTCTTCATCGACTACCGAGACTTTCTTCGCTGGTTGTCGCGAGGCAACTCGAGGAGTCACGCTTCGTCCTGGATCGCGTTTTGTCGTCTCTCGCGAACCCGAATTACCGGTTACAAGCGCAAAGTCCTGGGAGATGCATCGGCTAAGATGTCTGCCGATGTTCCCCGAGCAGCCATTGCCAATATTTTCTTCACGGAGATCCTCACTCCCCTGTTTCAAGTCATCTGGACGGTCATTCCGTACTTGTACATCAATGCCCAAACTGGTGTCACAAGAGAGAAAAACAAGGAAGCCAAGAACTTCGGCCCTACGGACTCTTTAATCCGTGTTCTCGTGGTTGCTCTCGGACCTGTCGCAATCAATGCTGGCATACTCGGTGCCATGTTCGCGATGGCGTGCTGCATGGGTCCGGTCCTCAGCATGTGCTGCAAGAAGTTTGGTAGCGTCTTGGCTGCCATCGCTCACGGTGCCGCGGCCGTCTTCATGCTCATCTTCTTTGAGGCCATGTTTGTCTTGGAAGGGTTCAACTTTGCCCGCACGTTGGCTGGAATGATCGCCGTTGTCTCCATTCAGAGATTCGTTTTCAAGCTGATTGTATCGCTTGCTTTGACGAGAGAAATGAAGACAGATCAGTCCAACATTGCTTTCTGGACGGGTAAATGGTATTCGATGGGGTGGCACTCCATGTCGCAGCCTGCGCGAGAGTTCCTCTGCAAGATCACGGAGCTGAGCATGTTTGCCGCCGACTTCATCCTCGGACACTGGCTCTTGTTTCTCATGCTTCCCGTTATCGCCATTCCGCAGGTGGACAAGCTTCACTCGATGATGCTTTTCTGGCTTCGCCCGAGGTATGTACATCAAGAAGTGTATCTCCTGAACGCACGCAGCTAACTGTCGCGCAGTCGACAAATTCGTCCGCCTATTTACTCTATGAAGCAATCGAAGCTTAGAAGGAGACGCGTAGTCCGCTATGCTATCCTCTATTTCGTCTTGCTGGCTGTCTTCATTGGCCTGATTGCCGGACCCATCGTGGCTGGTAAGCAGCTATCACCAAAGACGCTCAGAACCATCGTGCCCACAGTTGGCGGCTTCCGTCTGTTGCAACCGAACGATTTGGACCGGAACAACACAAACGGTACCACGGAGACGGGTACGGGTGCACCCGGCTACACGGGCGTTGGTAAGACAACGTCGACAGGGTCGAATGGCGGCGCAGAGCCCACGGGCGGAGGTGGCAAGAACAATAACAGAAGGATAAAACTTGTTTAGGCCTGTATGATAGAAATCGAATATAGTTTATCGGGATATGTCTGGCAGGAGGAAAAGTGGGAGCAACTCTTGCGTATTCATAGTTGGGCAGAACCTTTGGGGTTATTCAGTGGGGATGCCCTGGGCCTTGTTTTCAGTTAATCATTACACGACACGGAGATGGACACAATCGGATATTGACTTATTCCGTGGATGGACAACAGCGCAGTGCATGTCGCATGTGTAAGTGCATGCACTCATCAAATGAGCAGCCTTTCAGTGCCATGCAGGCAGCGAGTGACCTACCTACTCATGATGTAAACATCTCGTGATTGAGTAGATACAGTATACCTACTGACACTTCGTACCGTAACGATTCATCCCTCTCATCCGAAACGTCAAAGTTAACATGTGAATATTGCGTGCATCCCATAGATGGATTGTAGGCATGGCTTTACGGTGAGGGCCCTTCATTGGGATTGCAGAGCCGGATTTTGGGGCGATGGCGCATGTGGGGGAACTGACTCAGGGCGGGATGGTAACTTATCTAGGTACGAATACCTTAGCAAAGTGTCAACCCTGTGGATAGGTAATTAGGTAGGTACCTTAGATACTCACTTCGTCCCGTAAGGTACCTGCGTTTGTACCCCCCCTGGGCCCGCGTCGCTCTGAGACCGACGTCCCGAGAGTTTCTCCCACCAGCATATCATACTGTATGTGCATACCTATCAGGGGAAACTTGAGTCATCTGCCTCCTCGAGATCGCAACGAGAACAGTGGCGGTACCTGTTGCAATATCTTCGAGCCATTAACAGACACAGGGTCGCCGCGTCATGGAATTCGAAGCGCTGCACGCGCGGTTGCAAGATGCGCTGCAGCAGGCATCCGTCATATTCCAGAAGGTGCCAGGCTCGGCGGTGCTGATGCGCTACGTCCAGTCAAGCTATCAAAATGACCCTGTGCGGTCTGCCATTGAGCTCGTTCTCGTCCTCTTCTTCATCCGTTACCTCCTCTCGCCATCCTACTCGACTCACAAGCACAATTACGTCAAATTGCGAGAAGATGTATGTTTGTCACAGGCCGTCGGAATATGCGGAAAGGAGTCCGGGCTGATCATGATGCGGCGATAGGAGATTGATGAACTTATTGACGAATGGATACCAGAGCCTCTAGTTGCTGAGCAAACATCCTTTGAGGAGGCCGAGAGCGAGAAGCTGCCGGTGATTATTGGGTGAGGCCCCGTACGCTCCGATAACGTCCTTTCCAAGATCATTGCTCACCATCGATGCTTGCCAGTCCGACCGGTCCCAAAGTGAAGCTGGCCAACGGCCGCACCGTAACCAATCTGGCGTCCTACAATTTCTACAACTTCAACGCCAACGAGCAAATCAAGGAAAAGGCTATCCAAACACTCCGTACATATGGTGTGGGCCCTTGTGGGCCGCCGCAGTTCTACGGGACCCAGGATGTCCACGTCAAGGCTGAGGCGGACATTGCCAACTATCTCGGCACCGAAGGCTGTATCGTTTATGCTCAGGCCTTTTCCACGGTATCGAGTGTTATCCCGGCTTTCTGCAAGCGCGGTGATGTCATCGTCGCCGACAAGGCCGTCAATTACTCGATCCGCAAGGGTCTTCAGGCCTCGAGGAGCAACATCAAGTGGTTCGATCATGGGGACATGGATCACCTGGAGCGGGTGATGAAGGCAGTTGTGCGGGAACAAGCCAAAGCCAAGAAGCTGACGCGTCGGTTCATCGTCACTGAGGGTCTATTTGAGACACTTGGCGATTGCACGGATCTGCCCAGACTTGTCGAGCTCAAGGAACGGTACAAATTTCGCATCCTCCTCGACGAAACATGGTCTTTTGGCGTCCTCGGTCGAACTGGTCGCGGCCTGACGGAGGCACAGAATGTAGACCCTCAACAAGTCGACATGATCATCGGATCATTGTCGGGTCCTCTTTGCGCAGGTGGTGGCTTCTGTGCTGGAGCCAAAGACGTTGTTGAACATCAGCGCATCACGTCGTCGGCGTATACATATTCGGCGGCTCTTCCTGCAATGCTGGCTATGACGGCAAGCGAGACGGTACATCTGCTGCAGTCGAATCCGGACATCCTATCACAATGTCGCGAGAACATCAAGGCCATGAGGGGCCAGATAGATCCTCGCAGCGATTGGGCTATGTGCACTAGCGCGCCCGAGAATCCTGTCATGCTAATCGTACTCAAACCTGAGGTTATCAGGGCTAGGGCATTGACAATGGAGGATCAAGAGCGCATCCTGATGGAGTGTGCCGAAGAGGTGAGTCATGGGTCCTAAACGGCCGCGGCCGCGAGATTAAGTCTCGGAACCCGTCCCTCGTGCGTACGCTGACAATGACCAAAGGCGTTGATCAATGGTGTCATGGTAGCGCGATTCAAGACTAGACCGTATGCTCAGGCCATAGCTGCCAAGGACGGCGGCTGGCACCCTCAGCCGGCTCTCAAGGTCTGCATCACTTCTGGGCTGTCCAAGAAGGACATCGAGAAGGCGGGCGTTATCATCAGACATGCCATCACAAAAGTCATGACGCGGAAGGCGATCAACAAATCGACATAGACGGGAACATACCTCTCGGCCTTGAAGAATGGCTTACAGTAGTGTGCGCTAGGTGACCGGACCCTGCGTGACGACGGAGCCACTTCATTCGGCCCACGACGCGACCGAGAATCTGGAGTAATCGATGCGATATCTGTAAGAATGTGAGAGCGTCTGGGAAATCTGCCATTTCGGAAAGCGTCGGCGAGCACAATGCCTAAGGATTACAAGCTTGACTCGACCGGGGATAGCCAGCAATTACGATGCCGGGACTGTATGATAAGGGCTAAGCAGGCTAGTACTGAATAGACGATGAACCACACTTTACTTCGTATAGAGTTGCGTAACTCTGTAAACCCCAACAGGTTCGTCAAGTCGCACCTCTTGTCTCGGGTCACACACGTTTTCGTCGCGCCAGGTTGTCGAGTCGATCAAGAGTCAACATTGAACGCCGCGCAGCCTTGGGGCACCGATGGGCTCAGCGAGATTAGAGGTTCAATGCTTGAAGCTTCATGAGCCTCTCAGGGACCAAGAGCGCTCGATGATGTACTGGCCTTTGGCAGTTTACATGATGACGATCGCCAGGTGTGACTGCACCGCCGCGCCCTTTCCTGCCGACCCTCTCCCTACCTAGATAACTCATAAAATTTCAGGAAGTCCCTGTGGCAGCAGCAAAGACCCCTTCTCAGTCCTGCTTGTTTTTTCGTCATTTGTTTGTTTCGCCCGGCGACGTCCCTTAGATTACCTGGTCCTCCGGTATGCAATTCCAACACGTCTTGTCTCGGACTTGAAAGCATCTTTAGCGGGCTCGAATTCCCGCGCGTACAGATTACTGCCATGTGTTCTTTCTAAGTCCACGGCGCGCCAGGAAATGCCTGCCTACTCGTCTTGAACTGCGAAACGGGTCGGGCTACTACTTCGCGCCAGAGCCGCGTCTGATTTTCCGTAGGCGGACATGTGGCAATCATTTTCCACATCGTGTTACGAGTTATTTTGAGACAACGACGGGACTCTAGCCCGTTCCTCTCCAAGCACCAAACATCAAGATAACACAGCCTAGCTCACAATACTCGGGGGTGAAGTCTGCTCGACCGTGAGGCTATCCCCAGCCCCCGACGAGCATCTCACCAACCTCTTTTGTAGTCATTCTCGCAGACTGTGCACAGGTGACGTTTTCCGTGTTCCGTGTTCTTTGCCATGTTTTACAAGGGCCCAGCTTCAAGACTTGTCTTGCCGTCAGGGATATGGGAGAACAACCGGGATGCTCCCAAGATCGGTCACCTGACTTGGAGAGCTCCCTGGCAGCTCGTCATACTCGTGTGTACTAGGCATCTTATTTATTTGCTTGGATCTTCCTTATACTGTCTCACATACCTTACACTCTTATAGTCCCTCGACTGGGCCCACTTGGCTCCCGAGCAGCAGCACATTACGCATTCCTCTTAACACTTGTTTATTGGCTTTACTGTTCGTTTTGCCCGCGAGACGGCTGCTAGAATCATGATGGTGTCAGGATGCTGGCCCGCGACTACGCCATACAAGGTCGCGGCTTGCCGTTCACTCGATGAAGATCGGGTTCTATTGTCGTTGCGGTTCTCCTGATAATGCCTAGCTGATCCGACCCCCTTCGAAGGGCCTCTCTGACTCTCCCGATCATTCATTTCTATCGACTTTTTCCGGCCGTGAGAGTCGTCGTCGTCGTTGTCGTCGCCACAAGCCTCCTGTCAGACCCTTGTCACTCTTTTGGAATAACAGCTTTACCTCTGATCTTTCGCTTCGATACACTTGGCCCTCCCGGACGATATCTCGTCTCAAATCATCCAATCAGAATATCTTCATCAAACGAGAGCCAAGCCCGCCAAAAGTAATCATGGTCCGAAGCCGATTCTTCCTCTCCGGGCTTGTCCTGGCACCGCTCGTTGCCGGACGGCCTGCCGGTAAATTGCACCCCTGCCCAGCTGATCAACTACGTGTATTTTGTTCCCAACCTGACAATGAATCACAGGGAGTCAGTTGGCTCCAGAAGGCGACGCCGTGGTCATCTATGACCCCAACGTGGCGGCGCCGACACGTGTGCCCGAGGTCTTCACAATCATGAATAGACTCGGACAACGTGTTGGATCCATCGTCGAAAATGTCTTGGTCGTGCCGTCGCCAGGTCCCAACGTCGTACTCCCGAGCGCGCAGCAGGACGCCTTCTACCGGGTTCAAGACCAGGGAGTCGTGGTTCCGACCACGGTAGCCAGGCCATTGCCGGTTGCCCCATTGGCACCGGGCCTCTTCCCAGGAGTTCAGGAGGCCCGTCCATTACCGGTGACGCCCGTTGCTCGACCCCAGGTGCAGCCGTACCGCCCTTCGTACGTGCAGGGTCTGCAACATGGCAACAGCTACGGAGCCGCCGGGTTGGAAAGCACTCGGTTGTACGAACCACATTACGTCCCGAGACCTCAGACCGTTCGCCCTTTCACCCCTACCATTATCGCCTCCCCTGCCAGAATTCACCCGTTCGGCCCCAAGATTGTGGTTCCGACATACCGACCTCAGCCGATTGCGCCTCGTCCGTCCGTCTACGTTTCGTCCACCTCGTTTGCCAAGGCCTCTTCGCGCATCAACCCCTTCAACAGCAGCGCCGACTCCTTCGATGTGACGCCGCCCGTCGGCCGTTCTTTCGGCATCTCGTATGCGCCGTATAGCGCCAACCACGGCTGCAAATCGTCAGACCAGATCCACGCCGACTTTGGGCAATTTGGACAGCGGTATGCGACAGTACGCATCTACGGCACAGACTGCGACCAGGTTCGTCAGGTGTGCTCCGCGGCCAAGTCTAATGGTATGAGGGTTATGCTGGGTGTCTGGGATCCGAACGAGGTCGTCGGCGAGGTCAACAGGATCATTAGCGGCGTTGAGGGAGACTGGGGCCTGGTTCACAGCGTCAGCATCGGCAATGAGCTCGTCAACAATCACCAGGCGACGCCCAGCGAAATTGTGCGAGCGGTGACTGAAGCCCGCAACATTCTCCGTCGCGCCGGGTACACGGGACCTGTTGTCACCGTAGACACATTCAAGGCCTATTTGGCTCATCCTGAGCTCGCCCAAAGTTCCGACTTCTGTGCCATCAACGCCCACGCCTTCTTCGACCCGACCATTGCCGCCCCTCAAGCGGGCAATTGGCTCTACAGGACTTACAACAATGTTCAACGGGTCTGTGGTCCCAAGAGGGTCATCATCACCGAGTCTGGCTGGCCTCACCGTGGTGACCCCAACGGCCTCGCCATTCCAAGCTTGGCGAATCAGCGATACGCCATGGAGTCCATCAAGAGCAAGTTCGCCGCCACGCCGGACAAGGTCATCTTGTTTTCTGCTTACAACGACCTGTGGAAGGCCAGGGACGCCGCTACTTTCAACGCCGACCAGTACTGGGGCATCGGCGGCGCAGTCTCGGCCTCTGATCGATAGTCGTTCCCATCATATTGCTGTTAGATGGCCGCTTCTTTTACATACTTAGACACTGACCTCCCCTTGGCATCTGGTGCTTTCAGAATGGCGTGGTGCCATTCTAGCACAGTGCACCCTGGCTAGGCAGCTTCATGTTAAATGATTGATGGGTTCACTCGGGTGGAGTTGTTTTGAATCGGCGCTGGTTTCTTTTCATCCTTTGGCTGTTATAGCTGTACTGAACGCGGCCCTTGATATTTGGGCTTGCCCAGCGATTACATGCGACGTCGTAATACGAATACTGGGCTTGGATTCATGGGAGAATAACGGCGAGATACGATTTAGAAAATTCGCAGACATCCTGTCTCCCGACATGGTAAAGCTCAACAGTACCTGGACTATTCGTGTTACGTGCCGTTCGATGTTGGACAGAAACATTCGGCCATGAGCTACCTACCCTCCAACTTAGTTGAAACTTGGTCACAATAAAGGATCGCATTACATCTTCTCGTTTCTTCAAGCAAAGTCTCGTGAGCCAAGGTAGCTCCATACTGTAGGTACGAATCGAGTGGCCCCACCTTCTGGAGCTGGGTAGGTAGGTAGGTAGGTACTAGTAGCTATAGTAGATACGTAGGTACCTCGTATTAGCACGAACGACTACTACCTACGTAATTAGGTAGTGCCGCCAGGTGTCCGCTAGGCCGACTGCCCCTTGAAAGGGTCGATCCAGGGGCGCTACTTTGGTACTTTGTCGGCGACACTATCATCACTGACGAGCATCTCGGTTGCCAAGGTCAGCCGTCATGTCGCGACTGCTTTGTGAGTCCTCGAGCGCCTTTGAACAGCTAGCTAGTAGAAAAGCATGTCGCAGCTAATCAGTTTTCCATTTAGCCTCGGCACTCTCTCTACGGCGCGATCCGCGAATCCTTAAGCTTCCTCCCTATCTGTCCCTCTTGTGCATCGCCATTGGAGTCATCTGGCTTCTCTTGCTGCCGCTGGATGACTATTCTCGACGTACTTATATCTCCGAGAACGCCCTCTTGCCAGGTCAAGTGCACACTTACTTCGGCGGCAGCGAGCAGAATGTGTTCCGGGCCTATCGGCGCGAGCTCGATGCCCTAAGTGACAGGAGCAATCACGAGTAAGTGCTGCCCGGCAAAACGTCAAGATCCTCCGATACTCCGTACTCACAAGGTCTCAGAATCAACGATAAGCTCGAGGACATACTCAAGGGCGTGGGAATCAAGGTCGGACGACAGAATTATACATACCAATCCGCAGGGGAGGAGTTCACCGGCGAAAACGTCTATGGAATCCTACAGGCCCCTCGAGGCGATGCCACTGAGGCCATTGTGCTAGTCGCTGCCTGGAAAAGCATAGAAGGTCCCCAAAACCGCAATGGTGTTGCATTGGCCTTGACCTTGGCTCGCTACTTCAAGCGTAAGTAGGGCCTCATGTTCTCAGTGCAGCTACTGACGGCTTCCTTCCCTGGCAGGCTGGTCTCTGTGGTCCAAGGACATTATCCTTGTCGTCCCTCCCGATAGCAGAACGGGCACCCAGGCCTGGGTCGATGCATATCATGACGCCCACGATCCGAGCAACGTCGCTTCTCTTCCGCTCAAGTCTGGCGCGCTCCAGGGTGCCCTTGCCATCGACTATCCCGTCGAGAAACTGTTCGAAGGCATTCACATCGTCTATGACGGGACAAACGGGCAGCTGCCTAACCTTGATCTCATCAATTCCATCGTTAATATCGCCGGAGGCCAGATGGGTATCCAGACAGCGATTCAGGACATGAAGCAACACCAAGGCCGATATACGGACCGACTGAAGACGATGCTTCGAGGTATGCTGAGTCAAGGCCTAGGAAACTCGGCAGGTCCGCATAGCAGCTTCATTCCATACCACGTCGACTCTGTGACGCTTCAGCCCTACGGAGAGGGTTGGCACGACGAGATGGCAATGGGTAGAGTTGTCGAAGGAACCTTTCGAAGCTTGAATAATCTGCTGGAACACCTTCACCAGAGCTTCTTCTTTTATCTCTTGATGCAGAGGGATCGATTTGTCAGCATCGGCACATATCTCCCCAGCGCGATGCTTCTCTCTGCCAACTTTTCCATCATGGCCATCTTCTTGTGGATGAAGAGCGGGCAGCCTGGTACAGATGGGCCCTCCAAGAATGAAAATTCCGCGGATGCATCACCCAAACTCAAGGATACTAGCGCTTCTGTCACGACGCACTTGTCTTCCGCCTCTACTGAGCGGGATCTTGCACTGCCCTTGATTGTTGTGGCAGGATGCCAGGCCGCCTCTATCATACCACTATTTGCCTTCAACCATCTGCCCGTTAATGTAAGTCAAATGTTGATTTGTGCTCCTGTCCCCATTTGACTGACTAATCTCCATGTAGGCTCTCTCGCCGGCCTTTAATGTGTTTTCGTTAGTCTCAGCCGCTTTGCCGCCCATCGTAGCGCAACTCATCACGACATTCTCTACGCCGACGATGCAGCAATTTCAACTTATAAAGTCCTTCTCGCTCCTGATACTGGGCATGACGCTGGCCACGCTGGCGACTCTCAATTTCTCCTTAGCTTTCCTTATCGGGCTGCTTGCCGCCCCGCTCACATTTGTCCAGCCAACGCGCAGTATAATTAGTAGATATTGCTTGGCGGGCTTGCTGACGGCCGTTGCGCCGCCCGTGGTTGTGTACACTGTTGCCAGTTTTCTCGATGTATCCGTTGTCGAAGTTCTGCGAGAGGCCAGCTTTGGATGGAACGTATGGGGAATGCACACTGCTGTCGTGGTTTGGTGCCTCTGGTGGCCAGCATGGCTTGTGGGCATGATCAGTGTGTTGGGCACCGTGTCAGGGTAGGCTTCCTATCTCATTCAGACCAGCACACGGAAACAGGAAGAATTATACTTTCAGCCCGGTAGCCCGGTGTGCGAATAATGTGAGATGACGTTTCGCCCATCGCAATGGGTACATCGCCCTCTTTCTCAACCTCCGTCCGTATGAAGCTGCAATCACAAGCCCAGCACCACAGAGGTGTGTCTGGAAACAATGAGCCCCCTTTTTTTCTTTACAATCACTTCGGGCGCTCGACGAGATGCAGAGCACCGGGGAACAATACACTTTACGATCCCTGGAAGCCTGGCTATCCTGAGCATTGTCACGTAAGCTCGCCCATTCCACCAGAAGACGTCTTTCATCACTCGCTTGGTAGCAATCAAATCGAAAAGCCCGTCAGAGTCGTGTGAACTTTCGGGAACGACACTTCAGCCAACTTTCCCAGTGGTATCGCAGACCTCGCTATTATCCAGCCCTTGCAAGGAAGGATACATGGTTTGACAAGGAAGTTCGTGTCCAATGACGCTCGTTTCAGGACTTCGAGTTTTCCCTCACGCGTCGCAGTGTATGTTTGCGTACGCAGGTAGTGAGGAGTCCGGACCCGCCCTTGGCCAAGGTAGCCCACCAGATCGTTGAGATCATTGAACCCGTCAGCCTTGGCGTTACTTGCCTACCTACGTCTATACAAATGTACAGTACAAGCTCGTCCTCTGCCCCGAGAGGCGCCGAGCGCATGGCCAAATGCTGCCATTTTCACCCGTACACAGTATTTTTATGCTGCCCACACGTCCTTTCCTGCAGCCTCGATCCAATTACCCAGCTGATTGACATTAGAGTCCCAGTCGAGAAGGCGCTGCCGCATGTTGCCGATCTGCTTCATATCCAACACCTTTGGCTGAACCCAAGTGATACGTGCAATTTCGTCCACTTGGTCAATCGTACCACGCAATAGACCCAAGCTCAATGCTTTCATAATGAGATGCTCAATCTCCTCAGCGCGAACCTTTGTCTCTTGCGATATGGTCGCAAACGACATCGTCCGGTCATGAGGGGGCCGCCGGAAGACGGCCTCTGTGAGGGCAGCGAGATAAATCTTCTGCTGTAGATGAGCGGAGTGCTCGTTCAGAAGCTTGTTGGATGAGATGTTGTCGGAGAGTACGTCGTAAGCTGCCAGGTCTCCGCGATTGTAGGCAAAGAGGAGCTCCCGAAGCCAGGCGTCCTCCTTACTCTTCGCTAGAGCGTCGAGAATGGGATGCAACAGCAGCTCGCCGAAGTTATAGATGCTGTTTGATACTAGAGCTGCCACACTAAGGTAGTATGCTCTTCGATGACGCTCCTCGGGAGACAGAGAGGAAAGGTCTATGCATGCGAGGTAGAGAAGGGCAGTCCGGTAGTAATTCGCGAAGTCCATCTTGCGCTGATAGCTGGTCAGCTCTTGAGCATCGGATGCATCACCCGATCATAGCGATTTTGGGAGGTGTAGGGTTAGCTACCTGATAGTAGTTCGCATTTGCGTCGTAGAAGGCCGCATGAACGATCGTCTCGACCGAGTCGAAGGAGTCCAAGATTCTCTCTGCAGCGTCCAGGTCCTTCCTGGCATCTTCGAGCTGATTGAGATTGAGCTTGACTCTCGCCACAGCGACTGAAGCAAACACAAGCGCATCTTGGGAGTTTTCGTTATCGACCTTCTTTGCGACTGATTGCAAGAAAGAAAGGCGCTCTTGGTCGTCTAGGACTTTTTAGCATATGGTTGCCGTGCTCTATCTCGATTGTAGACGAACCTTTACACTCCGTGGCCGCCTTCAGAGCAAGATCCACCAGCTTCAATTGATTGATCTTGTCTGCGAACTTAAGGATAAAGACCTTATAGAATGGCAGACGTTGCGGGGCACTGGCTGGATGATTGAAGAATCGAACCAGGGAGTCTGTGAGCTGATGCCAGAGCTTACGCTCCCAGAAGTTCTCAAAATCAAGGAAGAGAGCTTGAAGATCCTCGGGCGCTTGATCGCGCTGCTCGGCGAGGAAATCGGGGATTGCATCGACGTTCATTGTGTAGAGCGATTGGCGTTGAAGCCGAGACGATTTGGACGTGACTGTAGCTCAAGCTCTACTAGTCGCCTGTCGATCGTGAGCTATATCAGAAACAGCCTAATTGAGACAGGAAGCCCGCTTTAGCTGCCTTGTGTTCGAAGGTATTGTCGTTGCGAATGTGTTGGTGGAAAGGTGGTTTGAGTGAAGTAGGTCGAGGTAGGTAGGTAGGTAGGTAAGGTAAGGCAGGCAGGTAGGTAGGTAGCCAGTAACTGTACTGTAGTAAGGTATACCTTAGGTTAGAGCTCGGCCAACGCAAGCTGGTTCGCAGCCTGCCGATGTCTGTGGCAGCTCCAAGAGAAGGTACCTAGGTACTTTGCACCCGGGAATGGACATCATCGTCGTGTTCCAAAGGAACCCAGCAAGTTCAAGAGCATATCACGTGGGACATCACGTGAGCGAAGCTTGGCCGCGGTAGGAATGTACATCTCCATCGCTTATGCCGTCTGTCGCGCGGGTACGAGCTGCAGCTCAAACGACACTCATGAACGGGGCCAAGGCGGGCGAATTGAATCCCTGAACGCCTCGCAACGACTTGAAAAGAAGATTCCGAAGTGAAGGAGATCTTTCGCCCTCGTTACAACCATTCAATCAATGAGATGTCACCCCCCTTAACGGCTGCGCGCTCCGCACGGAAGCTCACCCATCATGCCA
Source organism: Hirsutella thompsonii MTCC6686 (assembly GCA_000472125.2). Classification (NCBI taxonomy): domain Eukaryota; kingdom Fungi; phylum Ascomycota; class Sordariomycetes; order Hypocreales; family Ophiocordycipitaceae; genus Hirsutella; species Hirsutella thompsonii. The sequence goes on from APKU01000126.1 coordinate 109,942, forward strand.
CGGCCAAACGACTGTTGTCCGACATCTCGATCACCAGAACTGGCAAACCGATAATGCGAGTCGAGGGTGGCCGGTGAGTTCTTTGACTCAGTACCCATATGTATCCTCCATTCACTAACATGTGTTCTATGAAGGTCGTCTCTTGGCGGTGCGGTCCATCCAACCAGCCCGATTGAAGGTCGCTAATGGCATTCGCAGGCCACACAGTGACGGTTTTTGGCGCAACAGGCCAATTGGGCCGATATATCGTGAATCGCTTGGGTTCGTTCTCGCTATCCGCGATCCAGGGCTGTCTGCTGAACTTGAACTTGTAGCTCGTCAAGGATGCACAGTAGTGGTTCCATTTCGTGAGGAGATGGCAAAGCGTCACCTAAAGGTCACCGGTGATCTCGGCCGTGTCGTCTTCATGGTATAAATACCGTGCATCAACCAAGAGCGTCTCTGTTGACAGCAAGTAGGAATACGATCTGCATAACACCCCTTCTATCGAAGCCAGCGTGCGGCACTCAGATGCCGTGTACAATCTCGTGGGGAGGGATTACCCGACCAAGTAGGGACCGAGAATGCCTCCCGCCGCGTCTAGCTGCTAATTTGACAGGAACTTTTCTCTCGAGGACGTCCATGTTGAGGGGACAGAGCGAATCGTCGAAGCTGTCGCCAAATATGACGTTGACCGATATATCCATGTGTCGTCGCATAGCGCCGATCCAAGCTCCAAGTCGGAGTTCTATGCTACCAAGGTAGAACCTCATGTTGGAGTCTCAGATTGACTCTGCTGATCACTGTATTCATCAGGGTCGGGGAGAGCAAGTCGCCCGGAGCATCTTCCCTGAGACGACATTAGTCAGGCCTGCACCAGTATTCGGATTTGAAGACAATTTGCTGCTGAAGCTAGCCTCCGTACTCAACCTTTTCACAGCAAACAACATGCAAGAAAAGTTCCGGCCTGTTCACGTAAGTACACATCACGTTGGTTCGAATGTATACCAGCTGACAGAGGCTTCGCACTCAGTCCATCGACGTCGGCGCTGCGTTGGAAAAGATGCTCTACGACGATTCCACTGCAGCCCAGACGTTCGAGTTGTACGGACCCAAGGAGTACACAATGGCGCAGATTGCGGCGCTCGTCGATAAGGAGATTTTCAAAAAGAGGCGGCACATGAATGTGCCCAAGGCCATCCTGAAGCCCGTAGCCGGGCTCCTCAACAGAGTACTCTGGTGGCACACGCTGTCCGCCGATGAAGTTGAGCGTGAATTCATTGATCAAACCATTGATCCCACTGCAAAGACATTCAAGGATCTGGGCATCGAACCGGGTGACATTTCAGGCTTCACCTATCATTACTTGGTTAGTCGCCAGCGTCCTACTAAAGACGACTTAGCCACCATTCACTAACTCCTCTGTAGCAAGGTTTCCGAAGCTCGAGCTACTACGACCTGCCACCAGCAACGGAAAAGGAGAAAAGGGAAGAGAAGAAATACATTCATGTTCTGGACGAGCTGTAGAATGAGGGTCTTTTTATTTGTCTAGGAGGAAAAAATCGAGCAAGCCTGGTGAGGCAATCGCAGACCATCATAGATTAGGTGGCGGTTGCACGATGGGCAGGGAAGACCGCAGCCTTGTGATACAGTAGACGCGACACCAGCCGTCGTATCGCACCAGCCAGGCGAGTCCGGGCATCCATTGTACAATTTCTTGTCTGGATTTTCATCCGTTGCCGTCCAAGAATTCATAATTTTGACGCTCTGTGTCGAGGTGAAGTGGTCTGATTTCGCTAGCGGGGATGATGTGTTGGTGGCATTTTGGGGCATCGCCTCGCTATCAGTGGACCTCTGCGCAAAGACGACTCCCAACGGGCGCTCTCTTCTGCAACGGCACAAATAATTTGACGGCACCGGTTACTGTATACCCTCACGATCGAATATCGCCAAGATATCTGCCATGGTAGACAGCGACGACGAGCCAATGTAAAGCTCTCGCATTCCTTCTTCCCGTTCTGCCGCAAGCACGTATTTCTGGAACACGCAAACCTGACGGGAATGGAGCAGCACATTGTCGGCGCACGCGCTGGCGGCTCTGACCGAGTTTAACGCTGAGCGAGATGAGCACCGCATCCGATTTGAAAGGCTGCAAGCAGAGGCAGAAGCCAATGCGCCCTTGTCGATGGAGGCCTTTACCGAGGACTGGAACGAGTCTCAATTCTGGGTAAGTTGCTGGCAAACGCTTCACTGGCCACTTCGGCCACAGAGATATATATCCCTTTTGCGCCCGGCTGTTGCCCGACTCTCCGGTCTCGGCAGCCGGGAAGCTTTTAAAGTCGTGATATGGGGCTGAACTTGTGAAATCTTCCGTCTTCACCCGCTTGACAGTACTCGGATGAGACGGCACACGCATTGGCTACCGAGCTACTGCGCGACGCCACAAGCCAGACGACTATCGGCATCGTCTCTGCTCCGAGTGTCTTCGTTGCCTTGAAAAACATTCTGGTGAGCTTCTGGCGATGCACGAAGTCCTCGACGATGAGCCTTATTCTGACCACCGGTGAGTTCAGCGGGCACAGGAGGAGGCTGAGCAACCTCGGCTCATACTCTTCGAACACGACGAGCGGTTTAAAGTCTTCCCCGAATTCGTCTTCTATGACTTTCAGCAGCCCCTCAGGTTGCCTGGTATGTAACTGAAGCTTATTACCAAGGCCTGTTTCAGGTGTCTTTGCGGCACACCAGAGCCGCGGTTCGCTAAGTCGACTTTTCTTCTACCAGTCGAGCTCAAGAGCACCGTCGACCGTATTATTTGCGACCCCCCATTTCTGAGCCAAGACTGTCAAACCAAAGGTTCCTTGCCTTCTCTCTTCCTACGTATCGTCATTTGATTGCGCAATGACTAACATAACTACCTTGTACTGTTGTAGCGGCTATCACGGTTCGATGGTTGATAGGGACGAGTAGGCCCGAAACCCCTACATCGCGTCTCGTTGTTTGCACCGGAGAACGCATGGAGGACCTCGTAACCAAGCTTTATCAGTCTCTTGGCGTTAAAACTACCACTTTCGAACCCAAGCACGCTAGGGGGCTTAGCAATGAGTTCTACTGCTACGCGAACTTTGAAGGTTCGTTTTGGACTTGGCGCTGAAGCGAGCCCCTGTATTCGACCTCATGGATATCGTGTATGAAAACAGGGGTTGTTCTAGGAATGGGTATACACGGCAGGTCTGCATCAATGGCATATATGGCCTAGACCCGATGTCAGCTCCGTTCTTTCGATGGACGCGCAGAAACGGCCATGTATCTCCGCCTCTTGCTAAGGACCAGGCATTTACAAATGCTTCAATTTCTGAACCCGTTTTTATCAAGAGACACACAACCAACTCCGAGACGCCCATGCACCCAGAACGTCCTGGGCCTGAAATACCCGATTCCATGTTATGCAATCCTTGTGCTGCCTGCCTCGTACTGCTAATCGTTCGTGCGTGTGGGTGATATCTCACGGCCGGTCTCTAAGCGAGTGAGCGGATAATATAGAAAAGCAAATATGCTTGGGCACCAAGCACATCCGAGATACTGGCAAGTTCAACCTTGTGATCGTTAAACTTAAACCACTGCAATCGAGGATTAAATCGTCAGACAATGGACGGCAAACGGCCCCAACAGCGATAGCAAGATACTGCATACCTGATCGCCAACGCGGCAATAAGACACATAGTGACCGGTTTCGATCTCTCCGACATGAACGACTACGCTGAGCAGGTCATAGGTGCAAGACCGCTCTAGCTCCATGCTCTCACGAGTGTCTCGGTTCCGGACGCGGTTCGTGTACGGGAGCATATTCAATTGCAGAGGAAATTGCACAACGTTGTCAATCTTCGATGCCGCTCTGTCATGACGCCCCTGCTTGTATTCAAAGCGCTAGTGGACGGTCAGCTATGCTGTACTTTCAAGCCGCGAACAGGAATAGTATCGTCGGACTTGCCTTAAGCTGAATGGACAACACATTAGGCAAGCGCTTGATGCTGGTGTATCGCTTGGCTTGTTGCGCTGAAGCGCAGCTGTGACATCGATACTCACACTTGTCGAACTTGACATACTCCTCGTCCAGACAATCACTCAGCGCGAGCACCGGCATCTTCTGCCCAGTCTTCTTCACCCGTTTTTGCGCAAGATTGTCCAGACCGAGGCTGAGGTCCAGAAACGACTGTACGGCATGGGTAGTGCCCTTGCAATTTTGACAAGTTGTTGTTGTCTGCATCTTACCGTAGAAAGTCTGGTGGATGATACAGTTACAGCTGTGTTCACTGCCTATCTCGGGTCTCTTGCCGTCTCCGTTGCGCTCGTGAAGTTCCTCGGCCAGGAACTGGAAAAATTCGTGCGCGTCTTGTTCTTTGGTCGTGACAAGATTTTCGAAAGCCTTTTTCTCTGAGATCCAGAAGCCAGAGAGTATATTGGCAGCTGTGTATCCGTTGGTATTCTCCAACGCATAAAAATCCTGGAACATATCATCCATTGCACAACTGAGGCAATGCGGAACACCGCAGTCGTTGTTTTGGTGCCCATCACTCAGGTAAAAATTGCGCAGTAGAGGGTTATGCAGGAAGCTCTGTAAGACGACGTTTTGGTAGCAAGTAGCACCTGCGTTGTAGATTCCCCGCAGTCCATTTGCCCGACAAGAAGCCACTGTCGTGTTGGAGCTGATGTAGCGGGGATCGTCCTTGATGGGTTCAGTGAATAGTTCATCGTGCTTTCGTTTGCGCCCTGCATTGCATTGTCAGTCGCGTCCTGTATGACTGAGGAGTCACAGGCGTACCAGAAAAAGAGCCAGTTCCGATTTTGCGCACCCGTAGTTCCTCAAAAGTCGGATCCCAGACAAGGTCATCACATATTTGACAATATAAAGATCCACTTCGAGAATCGACATCTATATATAAATTAGGGCTGGAAAGGATAGACGGAGTGTGACGGATGGCAGCCCACGGTGCAGCAACATACAAAAACGATGCGACTTCTTGGTCCCATGCTTCAAGCAATCCTCTTCTGAAACCGTAGTCGGGCATTGCAGGCAAAGATAGTTCGTTGTCAAGGATGTAATCGGTTGACCTTCGGAATCTGTCGATGTTTGAGGAACGATTGGTGTCGAATCGAAGATGCCTCGCAGTATCATCTTATAATGGGCGATTGAGCTATTCATGATGTCCTGGCCTTGAGAGAACAAAAGCTGAACGTGTTCTGGTGTGAAAGGTCAGACATGGAAGTTTGAAATTCAGACTTGGAGCATATGAAGGAGCTTTGCATACCACAGCCAAACATGGGAGTCCCTGGCGACGGCGACTTGACCTTGACGTTCCTAGGAGACGCCGGGGTAGCCGGGCGTGCTGACATTATGGCGGCTATTAAGCGAAGGACATCGACGACCAGAGCAGCCGGGCCAGCACTGAGTGCTATTCAACACACCGGGTCGAAGAAACCTGCCTCGGTATGGTGAATGTTATAGCTCGGCCGGCGACATCGACATGGGCGGCTTCGTCCAAGAACCTGGCTAGGCTGCACCCAGGCTAATTTCTTTGCTGAGCGCACGCATTAGTGAAAGAATATCGCATCAAGACAGAGTGCAAATGAGAGCGAATTCTCGCGCCGTGGCCTCGCACTCGGAATCAAGCCAGCGAGAGCTGATGGGGCGCATCCTCTCGAGATATAGATTGTTGCAGCTAGCGTACATACCACGAAATTTCCCAGCACGATTCAGAAAGCCACATGCAACAGTAGTTGAAAGACTGTCCAGTAACGCATGAGCCCACGCTGCACGAGGTTCGGTGCGCCGTAACAATATGAAAAAAGCGTTATGGCAGGTCAGGGTCGATCTAAGGAGGCTTTAGATCAATCTAGCAATGGGCAGGAAAAGCGTCAAATGAGACGGGAGAGCTTAATGATGGAAATTGATGACGAGAAGCAGCACAGCAAAGTGGCGCCAGCCAGTTACGCTACTTTACTTCAGGAGCACGGCTGGTGAAGCAAGGGGTATATGCGGAGCACTTAGAAGGGAGATGCGTAGGTACTAAATTAACTGTACTTGCTATACTATACCTGCCCACCTAAGACACTATCGCGCGATAGGGGAGTGTATATATATATATATATATATGTATATATATATATATATATTGTATTATGGTTTTTAGCGTCCACTATAGTTAGTAAGATAAGTTATATACTTAAATCCTAATATTTAAGCTTTTAAAATATAATATAGAAATTATATTTCTAAAAGTTTAATTTCTATTATAGAATAAAACTAGGAAAGATATTTTCTATTTTTATATAAAATATAAAGAAACTTAATATATTATTAAAGCCTTTAAAATTATTTTAAAGCCTAATATCTAAATAATATATAAATAATAAAAAGTATTATAAGCTATAATATTTTTCTTAAGACTATATATATTATATTAAGTAATTAAAGAAGAAAACTTTATAAAAGTAAAGATAAATATTTTCTATATTAAGACTTATATATTAAAGAGGTAATATAAGAGTTTTAAGCCTTAAAATACTTTTTAAAATTAAATATATACTTTAGATTTATTATTTAAAAACTTTATTTTATTATAAAACTCTATTAAAAATACCTATAACTTAAAAGACTAAAAGTAAAGTATATTATTATAAAGTTTAGCTACTTAAATATTTATATATATAAGTATAAGGCTATAAATATAAAGCTAATAGGCTAAAGACTTAAGATATACTTTATATATAATTAATATAGCCGTTATAAAATAATACTTACCTTTAGTAAATAATAAATAAGCTAGTATAAAGTGGATAAATTAACTTAATATAGTACTTTAAATAATATTAAGAAGCTTAATTTAAATATATTATTATATTATAAGCGGTTTTCTATTATATAAATAGAGTAACTTAAGTTAACGTACTTTTCTATTAATAATTAGTCGGATATTAAGTAAATAGAAAGTACTACGCTAAGGACCTATAGAGGTATCTTAAGTAGCTATCCTAGTTATAAGGGAAACTAGAAAAGTCTTAGAGAAAAACCCTTATCTTATCTTCTTACTTTAGTACTTCCTCTATTACGGTTATATATCTATAGCGTATTATCCCTTAAGATAGGTCTTAGAAGTAAATTATCTTATTAGCGTCGCTTATACTAACGCGTTATTAATATAGGGTAGCTTAGCCGCCCTATCTTTCTATTTATTAATTTACTAGTCCTTCCCTTCGCCTTCCTTCTTTTTTCTCTCTTTCTTCTTCTACTATTACCTTCCCCTTTCTATTAGCCGCTACTTTATAGCCGTTAGTTAGATATTATTAATTAATAACTAGTATTAAGTTTCTATATAAAATCTATATAATTATAAAGAAATTATAGTAGCGGAAGTAGTTATTTAAAGTCTTATTAACTCGGATATATAATATAATGTTCTTTTTATAATGATAAAGCTATATATATACTTTCTATATTACTCTTATATAAGTATAATATATAAAGCGAGCTATAATATATAGTTAAAATACTCTTTTAAAAGTATAAAGAGAGATTATTATTATCTCTTAATTTATAGTTAATATAGCGGGCGAAGAAGTAGCGCCTATCATACCTTCTATTTTTATTAATACCCTCTATCGTGACCGGTTTAACGCCTTACTTCTATTAAAGGGATAGAAGGTACCTAGGTAGTACTGTAAGGTCGGGGATCCCCACCCCCCGGCCCTGCGGCGGATGTTCTGTATACAACTGTCTAGGTACTGAGTCTCACGGCTTTAATGAGACAGCAACAGTCACCACGTGATCTCGCGAAGCCTTTCGCGTGCCTGAACGCGTCAAGCGATTGAATAATGGCGCGACTCGCGATGGCAAGTCAACAATTCCGACCACAGTCACCACACCTACTCACTTATTTCAGACGCAAAGTATCCTTCAGCCCGTCAATATCTCGGGCGTACTGATCCAATTCCATCATGGTGCAACCGTATGTACTTTGTTTGCCAATGATTGCTCTTCTCTCTTGCTAACAAATGTTTCTTCAGCCCGTCTGCCACTACACCGAGTGGAGGTAAACCCCAAGGGCCAGGTCGCCGTGTCCCGACGCCCGAGTCTATCAGTCGACTTTACAAACCTTTCAAATGCCCAGGGACCGCCACCAGCACGCCATCTAAAGATCGGCCCTCGAGAAAGCGCAAAAGGGTTGACTACAAAGGCGCCGATGGAGATGAGGACACGGATAAGGCGTATACAAATCAGGATCGCCTGGCACTAGCTACACGCGATGCGAATCGCTTTCCCGTATTCCAAGCCAAGGATAAAGGTACAGTCTTCCGGAAGGCCTTCTCTGTGCCCCTCAAGGACAAAAATCACGCCGGCTACAACCCGGGTCGCCCACCACCGACGCTAGGCCTAAGGAGAGGTGCGGTTTTCGCTCCCAAGCCACTACACGACCCCAGTGGCGAGTTTGCCATTGTTTTGTATGATCCTACCATTGATGACGACAAACGCATAGAGCCGAAGGCTCCATCAGAAGGAACATGCGATGCGACTCAACCAAAGGAGAAGCTAGACGCGCCCCTGGTGCACAAAAGCCTGGCCGAGATTCTCGGCATCAGCAAAAATGTGAGCGAGGATCGCCCCAGAGTTCCTGTCGTTCTCGATCCCAAGCTGGCCAAAATTCTACGTCCGCATCAGGTCGAGGGTGTGAAGTTCATGTATCGATGCGTCACTGGGATGATTGAGGAACAAGCCAATGGATGCATCATGGCAGATGAAATGGGTTTGGGCAAGACACTACAATGCATTACCCTCATGTGGACTCTTCTCAAGCAGTCTCCGGAGGCAGGCAAACCTACCATACAAAAGGCAATTGTCGTCTGCCCGGCGAGCTTGGTCAGAAATTGGGCCAACGAGTTGGTAAAGTGGTTAGGCGCCAACGCCGTCACTCCGTTCGCCATTGATGGTAAGGCCTCCAAAGAGGAATTAACTCGCCAACTTCGCCAATGGGCAATTGCTTCAGGTCGATCGGTCACCCGTCCAGTCATCATAGTTTCTTATGAGACACTGCGCCTCAATGTGGAGGAGCTCAAGCACACCAAGATTGGACTTTTGTTCTGCGACGAAGGTCATCGTCTCAAGAATGGGGACAGCAACACGTTTAATGCCCTCAACAGCCTCAACGTAACAAGACGTGTCATATTGACGGGAACACCCATTCAGAACGATCTGACAGAATATTTTTCGCTGACCAGCTTTGCGAACCCGAATCTGCTTGGATCTCGACTTGAATTCCGGAAACGTTTCGAGATTCCTATTTTACGAGGCCGTGATGCGGATGCGTCCGAGGCAGATCGAAAGCGCGGAGATGAAAGCACTGCAGAGCTCCTTGGTGTCGTCAACAAATTCCTCATTCGACGAACCAACGACATCTTGTCCAAATACCTCCCAGTCAAGTACGAGCACGTCGTTTTCTGTAGCCTGGCGCCGTTCCAGCTTGACCTATACAACTACTTCATCACTAGCCCGGATATCCAAGCTCTCTTGCGAGGAAAGGGAAGTCAGCCCCTGAAAGCGATCAACATTCTCAAAAAGCTTTGCAATCATCCGGATTTACTGAATCTCGCGGATGATCTTCCCGGCTCGCAAGGCTGTTATCCTCCCGGATATATTCCGAAGGAGGCCAGAGGCCGGGATCGTGAGGTACGTCCGGAGTATTCTGGAAAGATGCAGGTACTGGACCGCATGCTCGCTCGAATTCGCCAAGACACGAACGACAAGATTGTTCTCATCAGTAATTACACAACGACGCTTGATCTGTTTGAGCGGTTATGTCGGTCTCGTCAATACGGTTGTCTTCGTCTCGATGGTACGATGAATGTGAACAAGAGACAGAAGCTTGTCGATCGCTTCAACGATCCCGAAGGCGACGAGTTTGTCTTTCTTCTAAGCAGCAAAGCCGGTGGCTGTGGTATCAATCTCATCGGGGCAAATCGACTCGTCCTGTTTGATCCTGACTGGAACCCGGCCGCTGATCAACAGGCTCTGGCACGAGTGTGGCGAGACGGTCAAAAAAAGGACTGTTTCGTATATCGGTTCATTGCAACGGGGACCATTGAAGAGAAGATATTCCAGCGACAGTCCCATAAGCAAAGTCTCTCGTCGTGTGTGGTCGATTCGGCTGAGGATGTCGAGCGTCACTTCTCGCTAGACAGTCTGCGAGAATTATTTCAGTATCGACCCGACACAAGAAGCGACACGCATGATACGTTCAAGTGTAAGAGATGCAAACCTGACGGCAAGCAGTTCATCAAGGCCCCAGCCTTGCTCTATGGCGACACCAGCACCTGGAATCATTTCGCCAATGCCGGGTTGCAGCCAATCCAAGATCTACTTTTAAGGCAAGAGCACGGCTTGCCCGAGGTGTCGGCTGTGTTCCAGTATATATCTCACTAGTCGAGCGCATTAGGACGGTTACGGTCTCAGGCGAGAGCCACAATAGGCTGCTACACTACAGGAGCTAGGCGTCGCTATAGCTTGTTGCTCTTGTCACTGTTGGGCGTTGGCGTACTGGATGGAGCGACAGCGCAGTAGAGGCATTAGACACGACATAGGTGAAATGAGCCACGCTCGACATTGGCAGCAGACTGGCGCGATCTATGGACTATTTTCACCGTCGAGGGCGAGTTTTGTCCGTGAGACAACAATCCTGGTAGAGTAGACTTCAAAGCTGTCTCCTGCAACACTCGCAGATACATGTAGTCGTTTCATTTCACAGTAAGTAGTATATCACCACGAAGAGGATCGAACGGCAAGGATAGTGAGCTTTGGGCTTCCTTACGAAATCGGATCAGGTAGTATACATCTATAAAGCAGAGCAGCCGATTGTCTAGGGGTGGTGCGGTGTGGATACTTCCGTATACGTAGGTGCAAGCAGTCGAGGCAGGCACGAGCAGACGAGGCAGGCAGAGACCACTATAGCAGTCGAGGCAGGTCAAGCAGTCGAAGGAAGTATAGCGACCTCTACCTACCTCGTCTGCTCGTGCCTGCCGCGACTGTTATACTTACAACTTTCAAACTTGCACGGTTACACCGATACCTCCTGGGTACCAGGCTATCAGCCTTACGTACGAAAAACGTACTATAGAACCTCTTATAGCTGCAAAGGGGCTAAGCCACGGTATCCTACTTCTAGTGCTCCTGGTAAAAGGAGAAGTACGCTTTATAAAGACCGCATGGTCTATCGGATACCCACACGAAACCCCACGTCCGAATATATATGCCTCAAGAACGTTCAGCACTATAGAAGCGATCTTCTAAATATGACTTCACCTCGCGTCCATATTCCGCCTGTGCCCTTGAGGGCACAGTGTGTATACAGCATCCTTGGTGAAATCCGTCGCAGCCTTTGAAACGCGGATGGGCGGTGGCATCTTGCGCTTCGCACCGAGGAACTCGCGTCTTCTACTGCAAGGGGTGGCCGGCCGCCTTGCAGCGCGAGGTTGCCCATTCATGGGCCTTTCTACTGTGTTCACGCAGTCTGAATTAACATCTGCTTACGCAAGGTCTTGGAAGAAGCCACCCATGTTAATCACAGGCACCTGGGGAGGGCAACTTACGCGTCGCGACGGCCGCAGGAGGAGAGAACGCAGTCGATAACGGCCTTGGTGTAAGTCTTGGATCTGAGCAGGTAAGCAAATGCAGATTGATTTCAGAACACTTAAAACGGTCCACTGTCGAGATATGGATAATCTTACTGGCAGAGGCAGACGTGGTCAGTCGGGCTCTTGCAGCCGGATTTCCCAAAGTGCTGGTTGACACACGTCTTGGCACAATCCGGGAGGCCCGAAAGGTCCATGGCCGTGACTGCAACGGCAAAGAAGGTGATGAGAGCGGTCTTGACCTGCATGATGGGCGGACGTGTATTGTATAACTCGAGATGAGCTCGCGATGAGTGGGAATCAATGCTGCACCACTTGATCTTGGTAGTCGGATGAATACTTGGGCTCTCAGCAGCGAGAGATGATGGACGAAAGTTGATGCCTTTATTATACTTCTGTCTCTTGTACGAACCACATACACGAATCAAGTAGGTTCTTTGATACGTCGCCCATGACGGCGATATAGACTGGGTTCCATGCATGGTGAGCTGTCGCACCCTTTGAAGCTGCAGGTGCATAACTCAACGAACAGACCGGGTCCCGACTCGTATTTTCAATGCGGAGATAGCATCTCCTGTCCTTGGGCGAAAAGAGCGCATCGACGTCATCAAGTCAAAGCCGTGCATCATGGAAAAAGTGAAAGCCCAGGTAACATTGGCACTTTGTCTGCTTCAGGACCGTCGACTGCCGCGAGAACAGAGGCGATGATGGAATCAAGCGACTTCGTGGCAAGCAACCTTTACGCCATCCAGCGTGTGATGAGCAAAAGAGGTTTCTCATGACTTGTGGCGTATCTCATCGAGAGAAAGAGATGGGCCGCCCCGACGCCTCAGTCATACCATTAAACCTTGTTCGACCTGGATGAGATCAATGAGAGATTGGGGCAAAGTGAGTTCGATCAGGTCTCGACATTGCTTAAATATACCTATCTATAGGAGGCTCGCCGACGCCATTTCCCCGGAGCGAACTTGAAGACTGGACGGCCGAGCAAAGCCACCCGCATGTCAATTTTCGGGCGAAGACTGACAAAGGTGTAGTTGCAAGGACAATAGGTTTCGCGGTCAAAATCGAGGTTGCACTGCCCCAAAGTCGCCCTTATAAAATCCTTGATCGTTCTGCTCCAAAGCTGCTTCTCGGTTTTTCAACCCGCCATCACTCGGTCTCCTCTCCCTTCGGTAGTCTGCGAGAGCAAGCATCCTCTTTCACCTCATTGACATTGCTCTACGCCGTCAAACGTATCCCATATCGGGTCGGATCCTCGTCTCCTCTTTCGTTCGCGGCCGATTCCAGAATTCGGCTTCAGCACCAAACAAAATGAATGTCAAGTTGTCCAAGCCGGGCGATGTCCCTGCTAAATGCTGGCCATTCCCCAGAGGAGGGAACACGAACGGCAAGACCAAGGTCGGGCTGCTTGGGCAGATGGACATCACTACGAAGTATGATTGCGACTGCCATTCTCACAAGGCTTGTCCCAGTGGAGAGCCAACGAGACCGCCGTTCGCCGAGTTCATGAACACACACATTACAAGAGAAGAGTTTGAGAGCTGTCCAGAGCTTCAAAATATCCCGCCCCCTCGGATGCGGCACACCTGGAAAGAAGGTTTTGCACCGGAGGACAGGGCTTGGCGTTCACCTTACTGGAAGCGCCAGGTAGATGCCGTTGCTTCTCCAGGACGACACGCGGAGGAGCAGTCTCAGCAGGACCAACTGAGATGGGCGATTCAGATCCTTCCGAAACACAAGAGGAACACGATACAAGCCAAATTTGGCATCAACGAGATCTCCTCAAGGAGTCTTGAAGGCCGGGCGTCTAATCACACGGTTCCGAGACTTGACATGAGCCCACAGCTTGTCATGGACGTTCTGCTGGCGGATCCTTCAATACAAAGCCAGAAGGTCTTGCATTCGCTCCCAACCAATATGACCGACTCGATAATGCGGTGCGCCGAGCGATCCGTGATGAGCACCATTGATAGATTATCCTCGAGGCATCGACCGTCGCACCAAGAATACGTGGACTCAATCAGTCGCATAGTGGCCGCGTGGGCCGAACACGCTCCGCCGGTTTCAGTGGCGAGCCAATTTCTGCTTTCCGATCTCTTGTGCGATCACATTTACCAGCAGGCTGTCTTCAACGTGCAACAGAATCGCAGCGATCATCGCATCGTGGCAACACATGGGGAGGTTGAGTCGGCGCTGGAAATGAAGCTGGCCTTTGGCTTGGATAACCCTGTACTGGCTTCTGTCGCTGCCGCCTTGATGGCAGGTAAGCACCTGGACTGGAGCGAAGGTAACTTGTCGACCATCTTTGGGCCCGAGTTACCATTTCTGACTGTAGGCTTTACATTCCTTATGCTCTTGTTGAACGTGAAAGTCGACAGTTGACGGACAATCCGGAGGTTTGAGTGGTATTGCAAAATGGAAAGCGCTACAGCAGAAGTTACCTAGGTACCTACGCGCGCCAAGGGGAGTTACTAATAGTATTTTCTGATCAATAGGACTTGCAAGAGGGCTCTAATAGGGTGTTATGCTCACCAAAATCGTTATAGCTCATGCTAACACTATTTTTATCCCTCTTATAAGAGCAAAAGCCCTATTGATGACTTCGCATGGCGCGCGATGGGTAGTTACCCACCTAGGTTAGGTACTGGTACGAAGTACGGAGTACGAATGGTTCGTACTGGGTGCGAGGGGTGTATCAAGTACGTAACCATGTCATGCGCCGCTACCTTGAGTACCTACGTGAAGACCCTCTTATCTTCAGTTAGTACCTTACCGTCCCTAAGTGCCTTACTTCCTGCAGAATCAGCATAGTAACTTATAATATACTTCGTACGTACCGCGATCTTAACCAGCAACGATCTATAAGTCAAACCACCCTACTTCCGGCACCCCCCCTTTCCGGCACCCTTTTTAATAATAATACTATAATATTATAACTACTTTTAAAGCCGCTATAATTTATAAAGATAGTTAATTTTAGTATTTTCTAGATACTATAGCTATTACGAATAATATAAGCTCTTAAATTCTATATTCTTATTAATCTATAAGATTATAAATAGGTCGGGATAATAGGTAATTAGATTTTAGGTCTCTTTAATCTTATCGATCTTAATAAACCGACTATTAAGGTCTTAAAGAATTACCTTTTTCTTATAAGGCTATAGATAATATATTTAATATTCTAATTACTATATATAGGCTTATATTACTATAAGCTAGGTATTTTATTAATTTAAGCTACGGCTAAGCTTCTTAAAGGGCTATTTAACGGCCCGGTCGATAGTATAATATTTTTCTAGCTATATAATAATATAATAAACTTCCTATAACCTTTTTAGTATTTTAGGGGTATTATTATTACTTAAAGGACCTAAATTTCCCGGCTTTTTCGGTATAGCCGGTATTATTAGCTCGGTTAAGACGAACTAGCTTATTAAGGGCTTTACGATATTAACTAGCTAAAATCCTAACCCTTATTAACCCCTTTTAATATTAGATATTATTAAACCGATCTTTTAAGCCTTATAATAATACTAAAAAAATATAGCCTTCCCGATAAGTAAGGAATTATTTAGGATAATAATTTTATTAAATTAATATCTATATACCCCCTTAATTAGTAAAAATATCGAAATATCGAGTAATTAAAATATATAAGATATATAAGCCGGTAGGAATAAAAGTAATATATTATTTTAGAAATATTTATATATAAAATTATTTATCTAATAACTTTTATAGCTATTAATAATAAAAAGGACCGGCCTAGCTATTAAGGCCTTTATCTAAAGGATAAAGATTTCCTTAAGCTATTATAGGGTAAATAAATTAATAATCTAGCCTTTCTTAGAAGCTATAAAATATTAATCTTTTAAGAAGCTAAATTCTTTTAGGAATTAATAAAATTAAAGGTCTTAACCCTTAAAGATTATAAAAGGGGTTAAGGCGGTATTAGCGGCTAAGATATATTTAATTATTATAATTTAATAATATAATTTAAGCCGCTTCTTAAGGGCTTCTTACTTCTTAGCCCCCTTAAATATAAGGCCGTTACTTTTAAGGCCCTTAAGGATATTTATTTCGTTTATATTAAAGCGGAATTCTAATAAGATAGCTTTAATTATAGGTATATTAAAGTATTAGAATTATTCCTTAATAATAGGTATAGAAGCCTTATTAATTTAATTTAAATTTATTAATTTACCCTTAATCGTTTTAATCTTTAGGTTATAGGCTAAAAAGCTAATAATTTAATATTTTCTAAGGGTTTAAAGGTCCCTATTAGCTTAAATAATATAGCTAATAAATTCTCTAACCTATTAATATATTAATAGTAGCCTAATTAAAGCTTAATTAAGAACCTAATTATAAAGGTATTATTTTTAATTTAAGGTAAAGTATTAAAAAGGCTATATTATCTTTTTTATTAATATACTACCTTTTAAACGGCCTTATAGTATTACCCTTAGAATTCTATATATATAATAAGCTTATACTTATAATATATTATTTTAAATAGTAAGGAGTATATCTTCTAGGGATTATTAGGTATATTTAGAACCGCGCGGTATTTCTAATTTAAATAATATATAATTTATATTAATTAATAAAGATTTACGCGAGAAAACGCGGAGTAACGAGTTATAATACGTCTACGCGTTAATATTAAAAAGGGTGCCGGAAAGGGGGGGTGCCGGAAGTAGGGTGGTTTGACTTACCATCACTCCAACTCTTGTTCTAATTGCCGCATTCAAATCTTACACCAGTAGACAATTCACGACACACGGCTGCGACTCTTGCAAGCTCTTCAGACTTCTTCTTTTATCTTGTCAACCCACGGCATTTTCCCGTTGTGGTCCCGAGGTCGAATCTCCAAAAACGGCGGGATAGAAAACGTCAAAATTTCGTACCTGGGCCTCTCGCAATACACATCACATAAAGTCAACAAAAAGAAAACACCATGCCAGCCCCTTCAAACGTCGAGGGCAGCGATAACGCGCACTTTACGGCCTACTACCTTCAGAGAGCTACCCGCGAGCTTTCTGACGACCTTGAAAAGGTCAGAAATGCCGAGGACTTCAAGGCGGATTCGGTGCCTTTCCTCGTGCATGCTTTGCGGCAAGGCGCCATGCAATTCTCCGGGCAGGATAAGAATCGTATAGCCTCCTCAAGGACTGGTGAAGGCGCAAATATTGGCACTTGATGGACGAGTTCGGAGGAGGAGGAAAGAAGTTGCCGTGTCGTTCATTCTTATCGGAGGGTCCAATCCATCCAGGGTCAGGATGCGGCAAACAAGCACGGCGTCTTACATATACTTCCTGCATACAATTATTCACGACAATGAACTCAAGGGTTTATACTTCTCACTTGCTTTGCAGAGGACGCTGGACGAGTCTTGCGATACAACTTCCTTGGAAGGCACTGCGAATCTTAACCGCGTACGCCAAGTGAGGCGTCTAGCTGGAGTCACTTAGATGTATACCGGTAGTAGACAACAAGAAATGTCCAAATTGCAGAATGTCCTTTCAAATCCACCCAAGACAAGGGTATCTAAAGAAAAAGAAAAAAAAGAACGATCTTAATGTCGACGTCAAACATACTTTACTGTATGCGACTTCCAGCTATAGACAATATTAGACTATCCAAGGGTCAAACTCTAGCGCAGTAGATAGGAGCCCGGGCATATTTGGGCTGACTTGCGCTACAACATTTTGAACTCGGTGCGCTACCAACTTTGGTGCGGACTTGCTCGATGCTCTCTGCGAATTGCCCAGCCTTTGATGGCGAGCACGATCACCTCCCAGGACATGAGCAAGCCCACGAGGCCCATAGTTATGGTATACATGAACATGGCGTCCAACTCGTAATGTATCATTCCGGCGATGGTATCCGAGCTCTATTCTACGTCAGCGGCTTGTTGGAAGGAATAAAGGCAAATGAGCCCTGATCATGACTCACACTGGCCATGAAGATAATGCCGCCGGCGATCAGCCCAAAGGAAGCCAGCAGCTCCGTTGGCGGTCGAGATGGCAAGACCGACGTCGGAGGGCGCAAATACACGAGGACGTAAGTTAGCCCACGTGCAAACGAGGCGCCCATGAGAAGATTGCCCCATTGCCTATGCACCATGCTGGACATCATAGTTGACTGCTGATGCGAGCTCATCACGACGCCGAGCAAAAGGATGACTAAAGCGGGGATCGGATTAAGCGAGAATTCGTACGTCGGCTGGGCCACTTGCTCATGCCGCTCCTCGTCGGATACGTCGCCTTCAAGAGTGCTCTCTGGTAAGGTGATGGTGTTGAGAAAGTTGCGAATCTGGGTGGACTCAACCAGCATTCCACACTGTGTCACAGGGTCAGTCTGGGGCTCCCATGTCGCTGGTGCTACTGTGACTTACCAGGCCACCGCCAATAAAAAGCACAGTGATGGCCGTGTGCTCGAGATCCTGAGCACTCCAGACCCTGCCCCAGTTGCCGAGATGTTCCAGGAAGATGTTGGTCGAACCGTAGAAGAAGATGAGAGCGCTTTCGACCAGCTCAGCAGAGGGTCGCCACTTTCGCTGCCTGGACGGGGGACGCATATTCCATGCCCAGCCGAGTTCACCAAAACTGCCGCTCCAACGGCCAAGAGTGAATAGACCGAGCCAGAAGAACACACCTCCTTTTAGCCAGTGAGCCAGCCCGCTGAAGATGGCTCTCCCTTCCTGTATGTGGGAACGGACCGTGTCAGTCTAGGATGCGTATGCGATCACGTTGTGCATGGTTTTCTGGGCAGTTGTGGACTTACAAAAAAACGTCCAAACACAACGATGCCCGTGGTAAAGGCGATGAAGCCAAGTGGAAGTATGATGCGATCAATAGTTTTGTATAGCAAGTCAATGGACTTCCAAGCTTTCATCGAAGTCACACTGGCTGCTCGGCTGCTCCATCTGCAAGCCAAAGAACGGGACTGAAGCCTGGTTTCGAAGCAATCCTCATCGTCGTCATGACTATACTCTTTACCAGATCTTTCACCAACGTCTCGGAGAGCCATGTCAGATATGGACGTCTCGGATCGACTGCGCAGTGAATCTGTGTTCGGCTCGGTCCCATGGCCACTGTCGTTTGAGGAACGAGGCAAAGCGTCGACAGAATGGGGTGAGTTTGGAATAAAGGCCAGCGTCTCAGCGAAAGACTTGGATGACAGCGGCCTGTTTCTTTGGGCAGCGCTCCTGATGGAGCCGACTATGGCTTGGGCGGCGAAAACTGCTGAAGCGATCCAGCCAACCGTGGTGTGGACATTATTGGGGTAAAGATCCGGGGTCTCAGCGCCATACAGAGTGCCCAAGACGAGTCCTAGAGAATTTACGGCTACGAATAGGTATTGCGAGCCGAGTGTATAGCGGGACTTCGCGATTGAGAGCATAACCGCTGCATCGCGCCAAAGGAACCAAGCAAGGCCGGGTCAGTACTCACGTTTGCTGCCTTGACTCACATGGAGCGTTGCCATGGCTGGTGGCTGTGTAGGCCGGGGCTTCACTCACCTACGGGAAGCACCATGACCCAAGCAAGTGCCATGAGGAGGATGTGCGCATAGATAAGATGGACATGTTCTGGGTGAGCGAAGTACGTGGGCGGATAGAATTTCGTGGCGGCCATGGTGGTGTCATTGCCAGCGATGGCGGTGCTATGTGCGTCTCCATGCGCGTGGACATGGCTGGCAATAATGGCGCTCAGCCCAGCAGTGCTGGCGCAGATTTGCAAAATCGATCTCATGTCACGAGGGAGGAACACCACAGCCGACGGGCGCTTGAAGAAGCGACGAGGCCAATGTATTCGGCCAGGTGCTTGAGGTTCAAAATCAAGACGTTGTTGGAAGAGAATCCAAGACGGCGGCGCGCCGATGCCGATGGGATTACCCCAATCCTTGAAATGCTGTAAGTTGATCCGAGTATCGCGAGGTCCTGGAGGTGATGCTGATGAATTGATCGGAACACGCAAATAGACTTCTGGGATTCTGCTGTGGGAAATCAACCCTTATAGCGTCTGCTTGAGATGGATGCGGGATCAATGGTACTAAGATCCGGATGAGCCGATGCAGAGGTTAGGGAGGGCGCGCGCGGCGGCTTATATCGAGCAAAGAGGTCCCGTCTGTCGATCGACGCTAGACATCGTTCCGACCCATTCGCACCGCAAGTGGCCTCGTGCCCTTCGGAAGGTCAGCACACCAGCGGCGAGGTGCGGCGCCGTAGCAGCCGACAGCTTATGCCACTCCCGAGCTTGCCGGGCTCTGCGGCACTACCGTCATAGCAGCAAAAAGGCAAGTCGATATCCGCGGCCGGATATAAATATATAAGCTATTAAAACTCGCTAATAATTCGTTACTTCAACTAGATCCTGCCCTAGTAAGAAATAAAAGACTTATAAGAGAATATATTTAATTATATAAAAAGCTTTAAATTTATATAGTTTTTTAATATATAATAATATTTTATTAAACTATAATATTATAAGTTTTAATATCTTAAAATTTTAATTATATAATTAAAAAGAAATAATTATAAGAAAGAATATAGCTTATAAATACTATTAAGAAAGTATATTAAATATAGAATATCTTATTATTATAAATAATATTTATTTTAGGTAGCTTTAAAAATTATATTATAAAGTAAGACTTATAAATATATTAATAGATTAATAGTTAGGTAATTATATAACTAATTAATATAACCCGTTAAGTTATATATTATCTTAGTTAATTTAAAAATATATAATATTATTTAAACTAGAGGCTTAATTAAAATTTTAAATTAAACTTTACTAAAGTATAAAAGTACTATATATATATTTCTTAGTATATATACTTTAAGTAGATATAATAGATATTATAACGTAAATTAACTTATTTACTCTTACTTAAATAAAGATATATTACCGGTTGCAGACTGAACTCGGGGCTATGCATTACTTAAAGACCCGTCCTACCCTTAAGGAAGGTAAGTAGCTAGTATTAACCTAGATATTCCGTTTTTAGATGAGGGAGATGTCAGCGCTACGGCGACTGTTTTAATAGCGACCACTGGCCGGCGGCGGCACTGGACACCTTGCCTTCGGCTCGAAGCTTCTCGAGAATCTGCACCACACCTCGACATGCCGCTTCGTGCAGGTCCAGGGGCACGTCGCTGTAGATGAACTTGACAAGCTCCATAGCCTGCCAAGTCCTGGTCATCGGGCTTTCAGCGGATCGCATCGTGGTCAAAACCTGCTCTTCACGCTGTCTCCGGTGGGCAACGTACTCGGCAATCTTCGCCGGCCCGTCTTCCACCACCGGCCCGTGACCAGGATAGGCACGGCCGGTGAAGAGACGTCGCATCTTCTCAAGACTCTCGAGGTAGATCGTAATATCCTCAAAAACGGCAGTTCCGTGCCCCAAAACGTTGTCTGCGGTAAACATGGCATCTTCCTCACGCATGACGAAAACAACGTGATCCTGAGTGTGACCGGGTGTATGGGCTGCCGTGAGGGTGATACCGTCGACGGAAAACTCTTGACCGTCGTATATCGGCAACTGACCGGGGTCTGGATTATTCTTGTATATCACAGCGTCCGGCGCCATCCTGAGCAGCTGGTCAATGCCACCAGTATGATCGTGATGCCAGTGAGATATGAGGGCTGCTTTTACCGTGGCATCCTCCGTCTGCAAGGTCTGCCGTAGGGACTCGATCCAAGCTGGCCGACCTTCGCCCGTATCTATGAGAATGCGATGTCTGCCGGTACCCACAAGGTAAGTGTTTGTCCCTTGCAGAGTAAACTTGCCAGGGTTGCCGCCCAGCACACGGATACAAAGGGGACTTAGGCGCTCTACGGCCGCAAGAGGCGTAAGTTGGGCGGGTGCCATGTCAGTGGCAGGTGCGAAAACCCCTGCGGCAATGATCCTGTTGCGGTTGGATTTGATGGAATGAATGGAAAGAGATATACCGGACTGTTGTTATTTTTCTTACCCTAGGATAGAGGAGCATCGCGACGTTTGAGTGACTCAATCGACCATGACTAAGGGGAATACTAATAGTGTCTTTTGGGTTCCCTACCGAATTGAGGGGTCGAAGACGTAACGTACCTTCTGGAGCGAATATTTCGACGCGTAAGAACTCGGCAGCGTGTTATTCGTTTTTAGAAATGAAGTACGAAGGCTGCGCCCTATGCAAATTGCCCCTCGGTAGGTCGCGAGGGTACCACGGTACTATATATATATAATTACCTAATTAGGCTACTAACTTAAAACTAGATATTAATAATATACTTATTTAATTCCTTTTAATTAGATTTAATTAGATTTATAATAGGGCTACCCTAATAACTAGCTACCTCCCTTAACTAGCCGGATTTTCTATTAAACTTCTATTATTATAAAACTCTACTTAACGCTTCTATATAAGAGTAAAATACTAGAGGTCAATATAATACCCTTTTAAATAGCCTATCTAATATAAGCTAGAGTAAAATATTTAAAAAGAAAGGTTTTTAGATATTTTTTATAGTTTTTTAATAACTAGTTATCTCTTAAAAGTATCTTTTATAGTATTTTACTAGAGAATATACTTAATTCTAAGATATCTATAATAAATATTTAAGAAATATTTTAAGATCTAAGATAAGTTCTTTAATTATTTTTAAAGTTAGAGTTATATAAGAAGGACTTTAAATTATTTTATACCCTTTATATCTCTTAGAATCCCTTTATATATATAATTATATTTAAATTTTCTTATATATTAAGTTTATAAGCTAATATAATAGTATTTAAGACTTATATTAGGGTTTTAAATACTATATACTATATTTTTATTTTATAATATTTTCTTTATATCTTAATAGAGCTTATAAGCTATTATATAAGATTATTTTAATATTAAGTAACTTTTCTAAGAAAAAGATAGGAAAGATATATATAGAGAGTATTTTAGTTTTTAAAAAAGTCTTATTAAATCTATATATAGATTATCTAGATAAAGAAAGTATATAAATAGTTTTTCTTTTATAAAGTATCTATATATAAAGTTTTAGAGAGTTATAAATATAGTAAAACTCTTTAATAAGGGTATTAAAGAATAGAGTTTTAATAGAAAACCCGGCTAATTAAGGGGATTAGCCTTTTATTAAGGTAGCCCTATTAATTATTATATTTAGTATTATAAAAAGAGCCTTTATCTCTTTATATAAAATCTCTTAATTATTATTAGCTAATTTAAGCGGAATCATTCTTTTTTATAATAGTTATTACTTTTAAAGAAGCTATATAATATATTATATATAATTAAATAGCTATCTTATAAACCTTTAAGCTTCTCTTATAATAAGTCTTTTTATATCTTATATTATTATATAATAAGTTAAAGCCTTAATATAATAGTCTTTTTATTACTTATCTTATATTTTAATATATATTATATTAGCTTAATAGGTAAGAAGTTTAATAAGTTAAAGAGCTATTAAAATTAAATAAAACTATACTTCTATAAAAGATTCTTATTTCGCTAATTTATATAAGTAGCTTTATTATCTTTTTAAGCGATCTAAGTATTATTTAATAGGCTTTTAAAAGAAGAATATAAAGTAATAATAAGACCTTATGTTAATATTGAATTATATTTATATTATAAGCCCTTATATTAATTAAATTACGATTAGGAGCTTTATAGTCGCCTTAAGACCGCGCTATATACTTAAATTTATTTTTAATATTAAGAATCGAATTAAAAGGGTTAAATTACCTATAGCGTAATAGTATATTAAGGGTAGGACGACGATATTAATATAGGTATACCGATAATATTTAATAATAAAAAGGCTAAATTAAAGTATATACTACCTAAATATAGGTTAAAGAGAATTTAACTATACCTTATAATTATAGATTAATAATAAGGTAATAATAATATAAAAATAAAGCGAATTTAATTATAAAAGTAAATCTTATAAAATTATTATTAGCTTAATATTATAAGAAATCCTTTAAGATATTTAAAGGATTATCTAAAGATTTATTAAAAATATATATAAAAAGAGAATAGCTTAAAAGCGCTTATAATTATTATAATAAAAAAGGAATTAAAAAAGACTATTAGGGAAATACTATAAGAGATAAAGACTAGATTAAATAATTAATATTTAAAAATATAGGTAGAGGTTATAATAAAAAAAGACCCTTTAAGCTAATAGGGCCGCTATTATAATATAAATAAAAAGAAGCTAATAACTATATAGCTTAAGAGATAGGTTATAATCTAGAAAAAGGGTATTATAAATAACCTAAGAGTAAGAAATATAAAAAAAATTATAATAATAATTAATTAAATATTTAACGGTATTAAAGTAATAATAGCCTATACCCTTTAAAATAGAGATATTATAATAACTTTTAGAAGGAATATAAAAAAGTTTAAAATAGATATATAATAGACTCTACCTACTTTTAGCCTAAATATAATTATAATATATAGCGGCTTTATATTAATTATTAAAGGGGTCTTTATAAAATCTATCCTTTTATTAATAATAAAGATTATAACCTAAATTAGAAAAAAGAATTAAATAGAGGTAATATATATATATATATTAAACCCCTTTATAGTAAATAAAATATAAAAGTAATAAAATCGACTTTTATTCTAATTATAGATAATATAATAAAGGTAAACCGATTTTATAATAATAATATTATTATTTACTTAAATATCTTTAACGCTAAGCTATATAATAAAATCTTTTATTAAAAATAATATTTTTATTACTTTAAGATAAGATATATTATAAAGTATTATAAAGCGAAAGCGCGATATATATAATATATTAAAAGGGTATATATAAATAGCGCGCTTTATTAAATAGAATATAATATAATACTTATTAGGTATATCTCCTATAGCGGAGTATATATAGCCTAGGATTAAGCCTATAAGCTAATAAATACCTTTTAAAAAAAGGCTAAATAAGGTTATATATATAAAGTATATAGATTTATAATAAAACTAATTAAATTTATATTAATAATATAATATAGCTATAATATAAACCCCTTAATA
Source organism: Hirsutella thompsonii MTCC6686 (assembly GCA_000472125.2). Taxonomy (NCBI): domain Eukaryota; kingdom Fungi; phylum Ascomycota; class Sordariomycetes; order Hypocreales; family Ophiocordycipitaceae; genus Hirsutella; species Hirsutella thompsonii. The sequence goes on from APKU01000126.1 coordinate 134,669, forward strand.
TTAACCTTAATATATAAAATAATAAATAAGTTTATTTTCTTATTAATTAAATACTATTAATAAATATAAATATAAAAATAACTAATTAACCTTAAGAAAATAACTAAAACTTTAGGCTAATTTATAATTAATATAATAATATTTTAAGATTAAGCTATAAGTAAGGCGCTAATAATATAAGCTTCTTAAAACTTTAATAATTTTAAATAATTAAAATATTTTATTAAAATATATAAAAGACCCTTAAATTAATTAAAATAATACTTTAATATTAGCCTATCTTTAATATAATTAAAAATTAATAATAAATAAAAAGAATATAAGCTTTAGCCTATCTTAATAAAAAAGACTATATTTTAATCTATTTAAATAAGTATATAGCGATATATATCTATAAGTAATATAATAATATAATATAAGAGCTTTAAGGAGGTAAAGATTAATATTTAATTACTTTCTAAAAGATAGGATTAATTATCTAATTAGTTTATATCTTAACTATAAATAAAATAACCTAAATAATTTAATTTAAAAGATTATTATATTAATATAATAAGGGTAATATATATTTATTAGCGATTTTAATATATATTACCCCTTTTAGAATTAATTTAATAAAATATCCTATAATATTAATAAATTATTTATATTAATAAGCCGATTTTATTTTATATTATTTATACTTTTAAGAATAATAATAAAAATAAAAAGACCTTATAAAAGAAATAATATAATTAACTTTTATTAAATAGATAGGACTTTAAAAGTTAAATATAAAGGAATAATTAGGTTTATAGGCTTTAATTATATAATATAGCGAATTTATATTAAGATTATTATACTTTTAACCTCTTAAAACTAAAAGGCTTACCTTTAATCTAAAGACTTTTAAATAAAAAAGCTATAAAAAAAGAGATAGCGCGCTACTTTTATATTAATATTATTCTATTTATACCTTATAGGTAAAATAAAATAAATAATTTTATAAATTAAATAATTTAAATATTAAGAAAAGTAATAAAAATATTAACCCTTAAAGCAAATAAAAGCGGCTTTAATAAAAAGCTAAAATAATAAATACTTATAGTTAAAAAAGCTAAAAGAAAAATAAAAAGAGCTAAAAGGATTTACTTAAAAATATATAACCCGATCTATTAAGAATATAAATATAAAATAATAATAAAATAAGCTTAAATAATAAAATAAATATAATAATAAATATAAAGAGAATACTTAAAAGAAATCTTTTATTTAATAAAAGACCTTTAAAAAATAAAAAGATAGGTAAGACTTTATAGTAATTAACCTTTATTAATTAATTATATCTTACTTTTAATCTATATTAATAATAACCTATTACCGGCTAAAGACTATAAAGAAAAAGTAAGGATCCTAATAGAATAATTCTTTTTATAATCTTTAGCTTTAAGACCCTTATTACCTTTATTATTATAGCTTAAAGATATTATAATATTATTATATAATATATTTAAAGTCGCTAAGGTTATAAAAGTAATTAATAGGATAATACTTTAAAAGGCTATAAGAGATAATAGCTTATTATATAACTTAATTAAAGCTTATAGCTTATTAATATATATAATAATAATATATTTATTAAATATATTATATAAAATCGGTATATTCCTATCTTACTTTTAGTATATAGATATTATTATTATCTTAAAGCTAAATAAAATAAAGAAAAAAAGATATTTATAAAAGTATAGCGCCCTATCTTTTTCCTAAATATAATAGGATAATTCCTTAAGGTAATAATTATAAATTATATTACCGATATAATAAAAGAATATTAATTCTTACTTAATAGCTAAATAGTTAATTATTAAAACTACTTAATAGAAATAATAATATAAATAGTTATTAATATAGTAATAGTAGCCTAAAAGTAAAATAGTATTATATTACTTTTATAGCTAGATCTTACTAGCGCTTTTAATAAAATTAATTATAGTTATCTTATTTATACCTTAATTATTATAGGGTTCTTTTAATAGCTTTTAATCTAAATATATAGCTTCTTTTTAGCGAGAATAGGCTATTTTACTTTTAATAATATATAATTAAGGACTAATATAGGAGTCTTATAAGGATTACCGCTCTCCTTAATCCTTTTTTTATTTTATATTACCCTTTTATATATTATACTTACCTTAATATTAAGTATAATTATTATTAGCTTTATTAATAATATAAATATATTTACCTTTAAGAGGATAATATATTAAGCTTATAATTATATTAAGATAGCTTAGCCTATATATATAATATAAATAGCTTAAATTAAGGTATAATTTAAATTAAATAAAAATAAATTAATCTACTTTAGCTATACCTATAAACTACTAATATATTTAATATAGCTAAAAACTATTATAATTATACCTTATAAAACTATTAAGTTCCTAAAAGTTTAATTTAATTAAAAACTAAATTAATTTATTTATTTAAAAGAAATTTATATTAAATTAAAAAAGTAAATTATTATATTAACTACTTTTATAGTATTAATAAAGGGCTATTAGATCGCTTATATAAAAGAGATCTACTTAAAGATAATTAAAAGCCTAATCTCCTATAAAATATTAACCTTTTATACCTTAATAGAGATAAATAGCCTACTTTATAATATTATAAAAGCGCTTATAAAGATATAATTAAAATACCTATATATTATAATAAAGGTATATTAAATTACTTTAATCTATAGCTTAAAGATAAAGATAATAATTATATTAATTAACCCTTACCTTAATATTAAAGTATATATATTCGAAACCTAAACCGAAGCTATAGGGCTATTAGGGCTATTTTAAGCTATATATAAGATAGTAGAATAGACTAGCCTTAATATATCTATATATAAGTATTTAATTAGGAATTAATAAACTTAAGGAGGGAGGTAATATAGCTTTATCTTATTATTAATATAGCTATTTATAGGGCCTAATTAATATATTTATATAATCTATAATACCTTAGACCTAAGTATAGCTTAAGTTTATAATATACCCTACCGGCCTTACTCTAAGGCCTACTTAAAGTATACTAGCTATTAGCTATATTTAATAAGCTTTTAATCGGCTTATTAACTAGGAATATAATAATACCCCGCTAGCTATTACCTAAATATATATTATTAATTTCCTAAAGGTATATTAGGCCTTTTAGGGCCTAGTTTACCCTTAAAAAGTTTTTTTTTCTTTTTATAATATAGCGCGCCCGATAAGTTTTTTCTTTTTTTATATTATTACTAGCTTATACTTATACCGCTTCTTTTTTATATTTAAATAAGAAATTAAAAAAAAAAGAAAAGCCTTTATTTTATTCCCTATTTAAAAATATCTTCTATCCCTTTTTAGATATTAAGTAATACCTTAATCCCTAGCTATACCCTTAGATTAATAAAGATAGCTAGGACGGTTGGGATAAGGAAGCCGCCGGGGGGAGACGACGGGCAGACGGTAGGGGCCCGGGTAGGGCCCCGACCGCTACCGTAGCGGCGGTATAGGCAGACGTATTTAATAGAGCAACGAGAAGCAAACCGCGAGTAGTTATAATAGATCTAAACCTCGACCTATATAAGAGAGCTAGGGCCGAAGCGGGGGCGATTATCCGTATAGAGGAGGAAGAGAACTAATCGAGGGAGAGATACTTTATATTCCTAATACGAGGATTAAACCTAAGCGGAGCGGCGGAGTAAGGCGGGCCGCTCCCGGCCCGCTAGAGACGCTAGAGACGGTAGGATAAAGTATTATTATATAGTACTTTATAAAGGTAAGTAATTATTATTAGGATATCTTTATTACTCTTCCGCTAAATTATCCCCTATCGATAAAGGAAAAGAAAATTAAAAACTAGATATAATCTATATAGCTCCTCCCTATATTAGGACCCGATCGTATTAATACCTACTACCGATAGGACTTCTTAATAGGAGTTTCTATTACGCTATTATTATCCTCGCTATCCTTATTATTTATATTACCCGGCTTAATTACCTCCTTCGACTTAAGGCCGGCGGCCCGCTTACGACCTAGACCCTAAGGGGCGGTAGAGCTATTAATCTCCGAAAACTTCTTCGTCCGCGGCTTACCGCTAGGGGTATTAAGCTACCTAGCGGTAGAATAGGGTACCGGGGGCGGGGGTAGGACCGGGGCCGAGGAGCTACTATTAAGGCGTAGAGGTATAATAGCGTTAGGGCTAAGGTTAAAAGCTTTAATAATAAAAGAATCGTAAAAGGATTAAATATTTTCGTAGATATCGTAAAGTACTAAGGCTAATACGGCCGCGCTATACTTTATCCTATCTAGCCGAGAGAGGACCGATATATAGAAAGATATAAAGTTATCGTATATATACTCCTAAGCGGCGGCTATACTAATAAAGATATCGGCTACCTTTATGCCGGTAGCCCCCCCTCTATTAGCGATTAGGGTTATAGCCGTAGCGCGCTAGTTAAAGGCTCGTATAGTAGCCTTAGTTCTACGAGACGCGGTAGCGGCCCGGTATAGCTTAGTCTAACGCTTAGGGTAGGGGTCCTCCTCTTTATTACGAATATTAAGGTAGTAGGTATATAAGATAGCTATATAGCCGGCGCTTTCGGGTCTAATCTAAAGGAAGTTAAAAGGAACCTAATTAAGGTAGATAAGGATTAAGACGTAGATTTATTCTAAAATACTTCTAATTAGAGTTATAATAACGATAATAGGCTTTAAAGGTTATACCTAGCGAATATATTAATAAGTAAAGAGAAGACTTAAAAGAGGGTAGGGGTAAAGTCGGCTTACGATATTAATTCTAATAGCCGTTATAATTACGGCTATAATCGGTACTAATAAGCATCCCGATATAATTCTAATAGGGAGTTATATGCTTAGAACCGGGTACGGTAGGGATACGCTTAGAGGCTAAGCTAGGAGCCTTCTTTAACTTCCCTTTCGATTTCTCTAACGCTTAAGGCGTCGATACCGTAAGCTTTCGCTCTACCTCCTCCTCCTCGGCCTAAAAAGCCGGGGAAGAAGCGGCGTTAGGGCGGGAGCGATCGGGTATCGCGGATAGGGATAGGGGTAATAAAAAGGAAGGTCTAGAAGAGGCGTAGGACTAATAGGCGGATAGATAGACGCGCGTTAAGCGCGAGGTAGTTATAGAGGTAGTAATAATAGTAAAGATAAAAGAAGAGGGAAAGGAAGAAGGGCGGAAAGAAGGGCTAATATATTAATAAATAATAAGGTAGGGCAGCTAGGCTACCCTATACCGGCCGCGCGCTAGCACGAGCGCTAATAGGATAACTAACTAAAGACCCCTAGGACCTACCCTAGGAGATAATATACTATAGAGGCGTAACCGAGATAGAAGAGGTACGACGGTAGGAAGACGAAGTAAGGGTTTTCCTCCGGGAGTTTCCTAGTTTCCTTTATAAATAGGATAGCTACCCTAGATACCTCTATAGGTCCCTAGCATAATACTATCTATCTATCTAATACCTTAATCCTTAACCTTATACCGCTTAAGCCTTAATATACTATAGGCTCTTATATTATTAAGGGCGATAGTAATAATAACGATTTTACCGGCCTAAAAGAAATTATATATTATTATATATTATATCTAAAAGACCTAATCGAGAAAAGTATTATAATATATAAATATATTAAATATAATCTAATATATAATACTTATTATATAAATAAAAGAAAATACTTTTAGGAAAAATACCTTTTTATTATTAATCTATATATTTATTATTAGATTTATAATATAAAGAAATAATATATTTTAATTATATTATTAAATATCTAGCTTAAGCCTATTTAATAGATATCTCTATATATTATATTATCCTATTTATATAATATCGCGCTATTAATAAATATCTTATTATTATAATAGAAGCTATATATATCTAGCCGCGCTTAATCTAATTTACTTTTACCTTTACCTTAAAACCCTCGCCTTTATTTATTAAAGCTATTCTATCTTTAGTTACCTATCCGGATAATACTTTAATCCTTACCGATTAATAAATAATATTAGCTATACCTATTTATATTAGCGGCTTAATAGGCTATATTATACCGGCTTAATATATTATATAATAATAGCTTAATATATTAATAATTAGCCTATAAGGTTTTACGACCCGCTATAAATAAGCCTTTTAGTAATAAGAGGCTAATTAATATAAGCTTTTAATATATATAAATAATAACTATAATAAGTACTATAATATTAATTAAGCTATAATTCGCGTATTAGATTATATTAGCGCTATTATCGCGCTTAAGAATATAAACCTAATTAATTATATTTTATTTAAATATAAAAAGAAGAATAAAAGAAATAAAAAGAATAAAAAGAATAATAAGCTTTAAGCGGCTTTAGGGAATATCTAAAGGGCGCGCTATCTAAGGGTTATCTTTTATTTATTAATAATTTAAAAGGGCCCCTTATAGAATTAATTTTTATAGCCTTAGGCCTATTATATATTAAAATATCTCCTTATTATTACTCGAAATATATAATTACCTTTATATTAAGTAATAATTTAAATAGCTTTTAAATTAAAATAATAAATCCTTTTTATTTAATTAAAATATTATAGCGCTTATTATAACCTTATATATTTTTAATAATAAGGATATTCTTTATTTTATATTTATTAAGGCCTAGCTTATTATTATTAATCTATAGTTATAATACTAGCCTAATATCGGCTAGGGCTTAATTAGGTAATATATTATCTATTACTTATTTAACCTAATTAATATAAAATATTATATAGATATTATAAAGAGTATTTAATATAATATTTAGCGGGTTTAATATTATA